>ML792329.1:536517-585002 GCA_009831015.1 Picea engelmannii | reverse complement strand
TTTTGAATGTGAAAAGGGGCTCTTTAGGGCACAATTAGGTCTTTGACCAGCCTCCCCACGCAGATTGAGCTCGGATTTGGTGTCAAATCGACTTGGGAGCCGATCCATTAGTGATTGGGAGGCCGACCAGTTTCATAAATGCGTCGTTTGGCAGGCGCGCGGGTTTTTCACCCCACAGCCGCGCATATGCGCTCCAGGTACGAAGATGTTGCGCGCGCGCGCGCGCCCAGTGGGTGCAATGCGCCTTGTAATTTTTTGGCCATTTTGTATAGTTTTGACCCTTTTGCTGTGCTGTGGAATTAATCCTTGTGCCATGAATGACTCTTTTTCTGTGCTGACGATCTGGAGTTCTTGTCGCGCTGTGCGGACGAAATTTCAGTGATAACAGGGGGTTCTTACAGTGCCCAAATTATTATTTTTTAAATCCTAAGGAAATAAAAAGAAACAAACTAAAAGAAAATGTAAGCAAACCAATTATATACTTGAACCACCATTGTGCTATTAGGATCCCGCTATCAACAAGTTATCTGCTCACACAAGTTAGATTCTCTTCTCATATATATAAAAAATGGAAAATGCTAATAAAACACAAATTCTAACTACTAAAAGGAAGAGGACAACCTAATTTTGGAGTAACCCCACTAAAGTGGATGCATGAGATATTCCCTCATGTCTTACCTTCTTCTATCCACCCTGAGGTCATCCTTAAAAGCACACCACACTTGCATAAAAATAAACACACTTGCATGAAAAGAAACACACTTGCATGAAAGGAACAGTCAAGGCTTTGGAGAAATAAAAGAAACCTACCTATGCTCTAATCCCTTTAGCACCTCCCCGACAACGATGCCAAAATGTTGGGGCTAAATATATGAACTATTAATTCCCACATTTAATTATTAATCAGGGCTCGTAAGCTTCGAGGTGCAGGCACAGGAAACACAGGATCAGAGCCTAGTCTAGCCTAATCTAAAGCTGACAAAACAATCTTCAAACCCACACTATAGGACATTAACACTAAGGATTCATCACTGAGACACAGGAATAACTTAGTGCTATAAAGGCTTAGATCATAGTCTTTCATGCACTCGGGGTGATGTTCGTGTGATTAATCGTGAGTAGCTTACTTAAGTTTCCTATCCTTCAATGGATTCAGGTAGTGATTAAGAAGATAATCAAATGGATAAAAATTAGGTAAAAGGAAATGAGATCTAAACTCAAACTTTGTCCTCAATCAAATGCAATGTACCAATGCCTTGAGTGAGAGGGTGTTGATTTGAGTTTTATCTATTAAGAATTCATTTGTAGAATACAAATTAATTGCAGAATGCAAACACACAATATATGACTTTCAAACTAAACAATAATGCAAGAAGAAAAGAAACTAAACGTAATGCTAATATACAAAGAAAATAAAATATAGCAACACTTACCACTCTAAGGGGCCCTTCCTAGGAGGTTAGTGCTTCTAAAAAGAATCAGATCAAATGGATATGGTGTCCAATGCTTCAACAACAATCAATTCTTCATTGAGATCAAAAACTCTGTTTTTACATGGCTAGCAACTCAAAGCTTTCTCACAAGAATAAATCTCTCCTTTAAAAAGCATTCATGAAACTAATGGCTCTTTCTCATAGACCTATGAGGCTTATTTATACATGAATAATCATTGAGGAGTTTATGGGACCGAATCCCAATGTTCAGATTTCAAATATTACATTTTTAGATAAAATCCTAAAAAATCTGGGTTTTATTTCAATTTGGGCAAATTCGAGTTATGGATCCACCCATATCTTCCCAACCAATTATAAATTTAGGAATCAGTTTCTAGGTTCTGTAGCTGGATGAAATTTCTAAAAACCCATTTTTCTGTTTTGAAATATTGGATCCCATGTGCACAGAAATCAAGGCGCAAGTTGATAGTTTGAGTTTTGTTGCTAATTTTGGCCGAATCATTCCCCCTGAGATGGAGGTACACACGTGCGATATGGGTGAATTCTGTCTCACATTTCCACATGAAAACATCATTCTGGACAAAACCCATGTACCTAATTTTCCTCTAGAAGCTTTTCAAAATTTTGAATTATGTTTAGTACCGGATTAGCACAAGCTGGTATCAGAATAGGTGGAGCCTTGGTACCGGATCATGCTGATTAATATCCAATGTTATTAGGATCATACATAATCAAGAATTTAATCAAATTAACTCAATAAAATTAAACAAATCATGCCTTAATCATAAGTTACCTCTCTATGCACATGATCAAGGTCATTAATTGTATTTATGGATGAAACAGTCAATTAGATACACATATCAAAGGTAAAATTGACTCAGACATAGATAATATAGAGTAATAGAAGTGTCAATACTGAGACTCAACAATAACCCTTACAAAGTGGGACCAAATGTAGTGGGGAACGCATATAGAGGGCTTGTCTTGGGATTCCGTTGATTGCATTTTCCACGGAGCTTCGTGGGTCTCGAATCCGTTCGAGGTCCTCAGTCGTATTCCAGAACACTTTCTTTAGATACCCTTGGTAGGTTTTAGGCTTGATACCCTGCTCATTGCGGTCCACCCGATTGTTGACTGTACCCGCCTGGTGATTGTTTGCGCGCTGGAAGCCTAGTTGCCTATCTTTCTAGTGACTTACACAGGCGACTGCAAGGGTATACCCCGGTACCTAGGACAAACATCGGGCCATGCTTTGTAGAGTATACCCAGAGGGTGATTTCGTATTCGAGTTGCACTTGCACCGGTAAGTTTCTCTAGTGTTGGTTGTTGTAACTGTTCTTCCAACTAGTTAGTGACTACTTGTTTTATCTCATAGGTACCTTTTTTAGTGCGCGCTGGTTTTAAAACGATTATAGATTTCCCTAGTGTGTCTTTGATATTCTCACACAATGGAGGATCAGGAGTTTCACTGGTCATGAAGGATTTTGGGCCTGCCTCTAGTTGACCTCAAACCCCCCCCCACCATCGCTAAGGAGAAAATTAGACCAGCAAGGGTCTTTTGAGACAATCGAGTTACAAGAAACTATGCCCAACCCATCTTCGAGAGAAGAAATTTCGATTCTGGAGGAACCAATCATTTCTAACCTCAGAGTAGAGGGTCTTGGTCCATACAACCCTCCCATCACTAATCTATCATCTCCCATCCTCATACAGGGTCTACCTTACGAGCGTCCGGTAGTTTCACCAGCAACAATGGAAGCAAACGCTGCCACTTCTTCAGTGAATACTGATATTTCCTTCATGACTGTCACTACTAGGGGTGTTCCACCTCCTAACCAACTTTCGTCAGTCTGGGCCACCATGTTATTGATTGATTCTACCTCGGGAAATAATATGATTTCATCTATGGTGGCGATCACTGCTTCATTTACTCAGAACACGACAAGCTCTCCTTTCTCATATGGGATGCCTGACTTCGATACGAGTACTGTACTTTCCTCCTCCACTCTACAAACTTTGGGTCTAGTGGAAGGGAGTTCCAACACTCTTCTGCAAGGATCTATTGGGGGAAATTCCACTCCCTTTATCGCTTTCCCTTACGGTGGGGGTCATATACCCCCTTCATCCCCCTCACTCAATGGTGTTCCTCAACATTGCACTGGGCCTAACATAAACTTGTTTGGAGAAGGTAGTCAAGCACTTCCTCCTTATAATATGCCAGTTGGTTCAACACCTTTCTTTTTTTTTGATGTGTTTGGTAACAACGATTTCTCCTCAGTTGTCGTTTTAGTTGGGGGAAACCCTGGTTATGGACAATCAAATCCTGTACAGGGTACTATTCCTACACAGGGGGCACACTTAGGAATTCCTTCCTCACAAGGATTTTGGAATCCATGGTAGGGACCAGTTCCCTTGCCAGGGATTCCGATTAGGGGAAACCCTTTCCATACCCAGTGGAAACCCAGGCAAGGCCTAACGCCTATGCCTATCAGATTAGCAGGGGGAAACCCCTCCCAAAATCTTTGGAATGTGATGCAAGCTCAGCCCTTTACTTCTTATTATAGGAACTAGCCGATGATGTCTCAACAAGCACCCAATCTGTATGCTAGTCATGGTCATGGTTATTACCAGAGCCCTGGCCAACAACCTAACTTTTCCTGGCAACCTGGTGCCAGTCAAACCCCAGGCTCCTTTTTCCCTGGATACAATCCACAACCCAAACTATAATTTCTGGCAACCCTGCACTCACCATATTTGAAAAGGATCTTAAATGACCCCATTTGTCATGATCCGAGTTGGCCTCCTATGCCGACCAAGTTGCCTTTAGAAATTCCAAAGTTGGAGGCCAAGCCTAACAAAGATCTTGGTGATCACGTGACTACCTTCCACTTATGGTGCTCATCCAACTCGTTAAGAGACAACTCCATTCAGTTCCAATTGTTTCAACGCACTCTCATAGGGAGTGCTATGAAATGGTACATCAAGCTTGACCACTCATGATACTCTTCCTTTGGCAAATTGGAAATGCCTTTTCTGAACCATTTCCAATTACCTATGAGATACGACACCGACACCAGATTGCTGGCCAATTTTGAGCAGACAAAAGAGGACCATATCTTGGATCATATCCGAGAATGGAGACGCTAGAAGAGTTTGATCAAAGTGCCAGTACCACTAGAATTCTTGCTAGAGTGGTTCCTTAAGTCTTTGGTACCCCATTTATCTAAAGACGTTGCAACATCCAGAGTGTTTTTCGAGGAATATGTGATAATGGGAGAACAACAACTAGAGCTAATGTACTCTCAGTCTAGATTACTGTACGAGATTTTTCCAGATGCACCGAGGTCAAGCCTTGACAAAACCAAGCAAAGGTCTAGACCACATGATGATGGAATTAATGGTTCATCACAAACCAAGCCTGCTGATCCATTGTCAAATCAATCACAACAACTTTTGATACAACAGACAAAAGCCAACCAAATCACTGGTTTGGTTGCTCCCCCTACCCAAAAGTTGGATGTACACAGTGTGCAAATGAAAAACCCAAAGGCCACCCAGTAGCCTGATGGAAAGAAGAAACAATGGAAAAAGGGTAAGGGGATAAGAAACCCACCGATAATGCTGGTAGGGGTGACACTGAAAAGAAAAAGTCAAAGTATCCTTGTAATATTTTCAAGGAAGACCACCCGACCCATCAGTGCCCTCGGCTTGTGAAGGCCCAAAATTTATTGGGAAAACAATAGCCTATCGTGTTAACGAACCAGTTCCCACACGAGAAAAATCTAACTCAAGCCTCCTCAAGCGCGGAAGTGGGCAGTCAAGGGCCCCCTCCATATTCAAGTAATCCTTTATCTGCAAACGTGTATATGATGAAAGGTGATGCCTATATAACAACTAGAGCACATGATTACAGAAATCTAGGCACCTCTGAGAAGGGTAAAGAAGCCAAAAACTCACCTCTTCCTCTTCAGATTGAGAATATGTTGGGAGAAACAATGATGCACATCCCAAAAGGTGCATTCAAGAAATCTTATTACAACCCAAATGCAAGGGCCACCTAGAACTACTCTATGGTGGAGGATTTATCACAAACCCCTTGTGCGATGTCTTCTTTGGAAGTCCTCCTGAGTTTCCCTTCCCAAAGAAAGGCCCTATTAGCTACCTTAGGCTTTACTGAGACTTGTAATCCATGAACGATCATGCTTGATACCTCCGACTTAAAACCTCATCTTCCTTAACACGTCTCTTTTCAGATAGTAGTGGCTTACACCATGAAAACTTTTACCTAGAACATTTTTTGTATGGTGGTGGATGAGGGTGCCTTGACATGCATGATGTCTTTGGCATGTTGGAAGGCCATCGACCAACCCGTTTTATCTCCGTCACCTACTCTACTTACAAATTTTGATGGTTGTTCTTTCCGATCACATGGGATCATCCCTTCTTTCCCTGTGTAGTTAGGGGGAAACATCGTGTGTGTCGAAGTTGAAGTGGTCGATGCATCCCTCGAATACAATATTTTGCTAGGAAGGAGTTTGACCTATGCTATGCAAGAAGTGGTCGTGACAGTTTTTTGGGTCTTGTTGTTTCCTCACGAGGGTCGGATTGTGACCATTGATCAGTTATCCTTCTCTCATATTGACCCTTCATCGGGAGTCTCCACAGTCCCGATGATTGATAACCATCAACCTAACATCGTCAATGTAGGGGTTGGTTTGTTCCCATCATTGATGGGTACTTTCGATTACCTGCCTCCTACGAAAATGTGCATTATATGATGGTTGTCCCCGACCAACCTCGGGCTGAAATTTTTCAAATCTTTTTGTTTCACATGACATACTTTCACGATCTGTGGACGCTTCCTTCCCCATCCACTACGATGGAAGGGACAAAGTACCATGGCATGTCCATGCCTTTGTCCACGACAGAATTTGCATACTCGATCATTCAACGAGCTTCTGCCAACCTTGATCTGACTCCAACACAAGAGTTAGATCTGGTGCTCAAGCCTATTTGGGCTCAAGGTTCCCTTTCTGATACAGATTCTTTAGACCTAGTCTTGCCTTTAGACGAAGCAATTATTGAGGAAATCACTAGTCTAGACAGACCCTAGGTTGATCTTCATCATAGATCTTACTTCTTCCCAAAGTTAAGATGAATTGAAGTAGGATAATTCACTCTGACTATGAATGGAGATAAAGATTTTCCTATCAATCCTTTGGAAATGCATGCGGTTTATGTTGAAGGAAATATGGAAACAATAGCCGAAATGATACCTATTGACATCTCTAGAACCCATGGCATCATGGAGAATAACCTCATCGGAGCGGACTTCTCCCTCGAGGAGATTCAAATCTACATAGATTTATTTAAAGAATTTCACGATGTGTTTTCCTGGTCTTACAAGGAAATGCCAGGCATAGATCCAAGAATTGTCGAACATGAAATCACGAATTATCCTGATGTCAAGCTGGTTTGACAGAAGCTTCGTCCGGTCAATCCTAGGAAAGCAACAACTATCAAGGATGAATTAGAGAAACTACTTGTAGATGGTTTCATCTACCCTATCCAATTGACACAATGGGTGTTGAATTCCATACCAGTCAATAAAAAACAAGGTACGATTCACGTATGCATGGACTTCCATGATCTAAACAAGGCCTTCCCAAAAGATAATTTCCCCATGCCATTTATTGACTAGATAGTCGATGAATGAACAGGATGCGAGGCCTTTTCATTCATGGATGGTTTTTCAGGATACAATCAGATACAAATCAAACCCAAAGACCAACAAAAAATTAATTTCATCTATCCATGGGGTACATTCATTTATTGTAAGATGCCTTTTGGTCTAAAAAATAATGGATCTATGTTTCAGCGAGCCATGTCTTTTGCTTTCCATGACCTCAAATACATAGTTGAGGCTTATCTCGATGATTTAGCATCACGATCTCGAAAGAGAGATAATCATCTGGAACACCTCTGACTTATCCTTGAACGATGTCGCTACTACCGAATCCTCTTGAATCCAAACAAGTGTAGTTTTTGCATCACAACAGGTCATCTATTATGTTTCATCATTTCAACAACAGGGATCATGGTCAATCCTCTCAAGGGTGAGGCAATAGTTCAATTGCCTCCCCTGTGCACCATACCTCAGCTTCAGAGTTTGCAGAGAAAAGCAAATTTTCTACGACATTTCATCGCAAACTATGTCGAGATCACAAAGGGTTTTATGGGTTTATTGAAGAAGGATGTTCCTTTTCATTGGGACAAATCCACTCAACACTCTTTCACAGCATTGAAAAATGCCCTCATATCAACCCCTCTGCTTCAACCACCCAATTATAATAAAGATTTCCTATTATACTTGGTCACTGCAGAGTCGACCATCGGTATGGTCTTAGTTCAGGATGATGATTTAATCTCATAATACGTGATTTATTACCTGAGCTGAGGCCTATTTGGACCGAAACTCAATTATTCCCATATTGAAAAACTTGTGTTGGCAACAATTCATGTTGTCCAACGATTCTGTCATTATAATTTGTTTCGCAAGACCACCGTCATTGCCGTCATGAATCCATTTCAATACATATTGACACAACGAGTCACCAGTGGAAAAATCAGTTGATGGATAGTTATCCTCCAAGAATTCGACTTGGAATTCATTTTGGCAAAATCAAAAAATTCGATGGTCTTCGTGGAACTCATATTGGAACTTCTGGTCGAATCAGGTGATGTTATACTCGACAAGTTGCCTATCAAAGGAGACATGTTTTTGATTGCGTCTTCTGACCCCTGGTATGGAGATGTCCTTGTCTATATCCAGACTTTGAAGTGTCCTTCCTCTACTTCTTGTGATGAGCGTTACCATATACACCATCAGGCTAAGAAATATCTCATACTCAAGGACACATTGTATCGTTGAGGTGTAGACTACATCCTTTGTCGATGTCTCACTCATGAAGAAGAGGAAATCATTCTTAACGATTTCCACACTGGAGCATGTGGTGGTCGTTTGTCTGGTTTGGCAACAACCCAAAAGATTCTATGAGCTGCTTACTTTTGGCCGACATTAATCAAATATTGTGTTGAATCGATCAAGAAGTGCCACCCGTCTCAGATCTTCTCTCGGAAGATGAGGGTACACCCTGCTCCCATGTTTCCCATTATTATTGTTGGTCCCTTCACTAAATGGGGGATTGATTACACTACATGAAACCCCCCTTCAGCAAGGGGGAACCACTATATCATTGTATCATTAGACTACTTCACCAAGTGGGTCGAAGCTATGCCAACATTCAAATATGACAGGGAGACAACAACTCTCTTTTTGTTCAACCAGATTATAGCAAGGTTCGACGTCTTGAGAGAGTTTTTCACTGACCATGGAAGTCACTTTCAGAACAAAATGATGACTGAGTTAACATAAAGGATTGGGTTGTGGTAGGAACATTCATCACCTTATTACCCCCAAGTGAATGGTCAGGTGGAAGTTGTAAATAAATCTCTTAAAACCATTCTACAACGAACAATCTATTCGGACAAGTCAAATTGGCATTTGATGTTATATTTGACATTATGGGCTTATCGAATGTTCATTAAGACTGCAACCAGTTTTTCACCTTTTCAACTCATTTACGGGATGGAAGTAGTCTTTCCCATCGAATTCCAAATCCCATCGTTAAAGTTAGTAGTACAGTTATTTCCAAATGCTTCACCACTTGAAGAATGGTTACTATACCTTGAAAAACTCAATGAACAATGTCGTGATGTGGCCTTTTCTAACGAGGCTCACAAAAAAAAATTCAAGTGTCAGTATGATTGGTTCATTCATCCTTAGATTTTCCATGAAGGTGACCTTGTCCTAGTCTATGACCAAGATAAGGAACCCCTAGGGGCAGGCAAGTTCAAACCCATGTGGTTCAAACCTTTCATCATGAAAGAAGTACTACAGAAGGGTGCTTATCATCTGGTGGACTTTGAGGGAAATTTTTTGGTAGAGCATAGAAATGGGCTCTACCTCAAGAAGTATTACTCATAGGTGGGTCGCCTTGGGTGACTTTTTGTAGTATATGTATAGTCTTTGTACTATTACTTTTTGGTGTTTTGGTTTTATGGACGTGTCATTTTTTATGTCATCTTTTTCACTGTGGAAGATGTCAAGTGAATCAAAGGTTTTCATTGGGTTTGCGGACAACACTAGCTGGAACACTCAGAGGCTTGCCTCCACAGCTTGGGTGATTTTCACACCTCAGGGCCAGTTTCTATCTTTAGGAGGTATATGTTTAGGCGACACCACAAACAATGTCATCGAATACAATGCAATTATTCAGCTACTTTGTGATGCTTTGTCACTTGGTATCTCTCACCTTTGGGTCTATTTAGACACTCAGTTGGTTGTGTCTCAGTTAAATGGAGTCTATTGTGTTCATGATCCTACTCTACACTGACGATTCCTTAGGGTACGTCTCTTAGAACGAATCTTTGATTATATTACATATTTTCATGTTCCTAGGAGATTAAATCAAGTTACATATACTCTAGCTAATCAAATATTAGATTGGCAATCTTGCACACATATAAGAAAGACACACACATGCACATGTAAATACATTTGTAAGGTAGATGTAATCCATAAGACATAAAAAGACGTAATATAAAAAATATCAGAGTACATGGGTGGACGCAAACGCCTTAAAAATATGTCCAGTAAAGAGTCACATGGTTTATGCCCTCAAAAATATACAAATAGTTCCCTCGGCACATAAGTAGTCCAATCTAACTAAGGACGAGGCCTATTGGCCCTGTTAAAATGATCAACGACTTTTTCCAAATGCCGAAAAAGCCGGACCCACATCCGTGGTTCCCCCACTACATGAGGCTACATAGATGGTGACAAATCCTCGATCTCTGCCATGGGGACTGTATGAGTGAGTGAGGTAAAGTTATTCTCTACCCGTCTCAATACTCTCTCAGCCTCTCCAGCTGGAGGTCCCCCTGATGCTACTCATCTGCTAGCTGCAACTGGTCTTGCCTCTGGTCAAAGATGTTGCCTATTCCTCACGAAGTCTACTGGATGCACTGGCCCCACATCTGCACATAGCACATACTTAATTGTCAGATACTCTGGTATATACAAAAAATGATATATATAAAAAAAACATAAAAATTAAATAAATTTGAAAAATAAAGAAAAAACAAAGCATACCTAATTCTCCTCGTACCACTTCAGGAGGTAGACCCATGTCAGGGTCCTTGGAAAAGTCAATTTTGACATAAGGATAGTCCTCTATCACCAGAATCTATCGAGACCACTAGTCGAAAAACTTGTCATTGAAGGCTTCAATAGTCCTCCCTCCCCCTTGTTGTGGCAACAACACTTCCCATCTATTTACTGTTGGAGAAGAGGCTATATGCCCTAGTATTGTCTCCCTCAAGCTAAGACTCGGTACTCTCTCGAAGAAGAAATAACAAAGAATAGTCCCAAACCCAAAGTTCCTTTTCCTTCGCATGCGACACTCTGTAAGTTACCTCTTCATGCATTCTAGTAAAGTGGTACTCCAGTCAAAAACTTGTGCATTTAAGCACTGAATTGCACAATTCATGTGTGCTTGGGAAGCCTGATGCAAAGCTGTAGATCTTGTAATCCGTCCAATAAGAAAAACTATCACTTTTAGTGATAGGTCTGAGATATTGTTTATTGGCACCTGAGTGCCCATGTTATCTGTACAAGCCTCAGAATGGCTTCCAATCAACTCTGCTATATTGTGTGGCCCTAAGGGACAAGTGTGAAAATTGACTCGTTCCCCTCTCCTTGAGAGGCTAGTCAGAAAGTAAATATCCTCAGTCGTTGGAGTCAATGACTGTCTCTCAAGCATAAAGGCCCTTACATCAGGATTCCAATAATCAACTAAGGTGCTCAGTATCCTAGGTTGTTCCCACATGAAAGGAAACTGGAAGAACTTTAAAAAACCACATTGCGCCAATGTGGTAGTAGCAGCAGGGTCCTCATCGACCAAAAAATCAATATCCTCATGCTCCCTTTCCCTCCAGTGAACATACATCCTGCAATTAACAAGTCCAAGGGGGATTATTCCTTGCATTCTTAAAATTTTTCTTATCTTAGAGGGTACACGCGGGTTGTAATGCACACAGTTGCATGTGCATGCGTGTATTCTTTCCTCTACACACATGCACACATGGACTATCATAAGACTGCCCGCCTTTATGCACAGACGACCTTTTTAAAGGTCAACACCCCGTCAAAAAAAAAAAAAAATGCTTAAATGAAGTATTGAAATGAAAGGGGGGCTAGTGTGTACTTACTTGGTCCAAGCGAAAGTTCGTTTAGTCCATTGAATCTCTCGGAATCAATTCTTTTCACAAAAGGGTATTTTTGGCTTTTAGTCAATTTCTCAATTTGCAATAGTGATAATGAGATACAAGCTTCTATTTATAGACTTTTTGGGCCGCTTTTTGTCATTTTTTTGGACCCTTGTGTCATTTTTTCTAAATTAAAAATAATTTATTATGGTTTAGGAGTTTTCTATGGATTTTTACGATAAATGTTACTTTGGGTATTAGGAAACGTTTTGGAGATTTGGGTCTTTTTAAAGGTCCTTTGGTAAAAAGTTGTTTTTTCAACTTGTTGCATTTAAGTTAGGATTCCACCTCTGCATCTCGTTGTCTTTACCACTATGCCATAGGATCAATCCCATCGATTTGTGACACAGAACCATCATTTCTTCTTTAGAAGTATCGTATTTTAGTGGTAGAGCCTACCTTAACATGGATGCCCTAGGTAGTTACTGGTTGCATTTTGGTGTCCATGCCATCACTAATGACTATAGGCTCAGGAGTCCTGATTAGTTTATTCTGATTACGAGTTTGAGCCTCATTTGCATGATGCATTATCACTCTTGACCTCACCCTCGGGACCCCATAACATAACAGGTCTTATTTTAAGCCCTTTTCAGACCCTCTAAAAATGAAAAGATTGTCGAGCGATATTGTTGACCTTCACGCTCGCTAAACTAAAATTTCAAGTCACGTCTATCCGGTGATAGTTTACCCCTTTTTCGGTCTGGATGGTCATCTGTACGAACAAAGGTATACTCTAGGAGATTCGGTTCCCTAGAAGAGTATTCTCAATTATGATTTTAACCCTTTTTTGGGCCTGAGGGACTAAATTTACAAAAAGGGAACCCCCACGGAGTCCATAGTTAATCTCTTTTCAGACTCCCTAAAATTGAAAATATCGTCAAGTGACCTTATTCTTTCACACTCGTTAAAATGGTCAAGAAGAACATTCCTGACAGAGTCCATAGTTAAGCTTTTTTCAGACTCCTTAAAAATGAAAAACTCGTCGAGTGATCTTGTCTTTATCACACTCATTAAAATGGTTTTGAATAGACATCTAGTTGATGCTAGTTTACCCCTTTTTTGAGATGACTAGACTATCTTCGAAAAAGGTACTCTAGTGGAGTCTCCTTTTACGTTTTTTCAGACTCTCTAAATATGAAATACCGCCGATCTTACCTTCTTTGGGCTCGATAAAGTTACATCGAACGATGTTACCCTTCTGTGTCTTATTAATCATGTTTGCATGCCTACATCTTTGGCCTAATGCTGGCTCCATGTTTCCCTCAACTGAACCATCTAAAGCATGCCTTATACGCAATCCCTGTAGCACTTTGCCTATGCGTCTTGACACCTTTGGCCCATGGAGGATTTTTCCCGAGTGTCCTTTTCCTACATACGTCCCTTTGCCCTGAGCATTCATGCATTTCGTGTGCTTGGAACTAGTATTTCCATGACACTCGATCCTCCTTTGTAACGTAGCATTCTTTAATTCTTTTTAAAGCTTTCTAAAATTATTGAAAAGGACAAAAAAATCAAATATACCTCAAAAAGAGGAAGGGAAAAGTATTTTCTTTTTATTGGTAGCACAATGAGTCGCCCTTGAAAAAATCACATCCTTCCATTTGTTCATCAAGCCTTGGGATTTAACATGACCTTAGGAAGCTGTTATCACTACATAGTGTCTTGTCCTCCTCTATTTGGTTATTCTTCCAAACATATGGAGAGTTTGCGGTGCCTCGTGCATCATGAATTTATGTCAAAATATCATGCTTCCTGAGTCTCATCTTTTGTCGTGCTATTGTCCAAGGGAATTTATTACCAAGATTGAGTTGGCCCCCTCTGCAGATTGTCTATTACCCTCATGCCCGGTCATCCTGAATTCCCAATCAAGTCTTTGTTTGAAATCCATGAAGCCCTCAACCTAATCATCAAAATCCTCTAGTTCGTTCCTGACAAGCCGTCGAAGACCTCTAGGTAGTGAATTCGTATACTCATATTACACTCCTACCTGAGTTGCAAATATTTTGAAGCTATTTCTCGAGCTCTGAAGGCCTCATCTCTAGCCATCAAGCCTGATTTGCTTCTTGAAGATGGATACTATACATGTATATCTTATTGATTTCGACATGTAGATCCATTGTGTATTGCTCGCGGCTACACTTTATATAGTTATATGACATGGATCTACAGTGTATTTGATTGGTATCCATGATTTTATTATGAGCATGGGTATGCCTACCTCGGTGAGACAATTGTTATTTTTCAAATGGCACCTCCCGAATTCTGGTTCCTAGGATCACTAATTTGGTACGTTGGTGAAGATTGATAATGTATTTCAGACATCAGATGCTCTTCTAACCTCACACATTAGGGGGCATTTGTTATAACCTTAAATTGCACCAAACATGCTTACCTGGCATTAGGCCATCTCATTTTCCTTCTTTGCCAAGCCACTACTGAAAAGCTTCTTAAAAAACACTCTTTTTGAAGGCATGCATGCCCTTCTCCACTATTGTACGCATGTGTACGCTGGCTGACCCACTACAACCCACGT
Organism: Picea engelmannii; assembly: GCA_009831015.1. Classification (NCBI taxonomy): domain Eukaryota; kingdom Viridiplantae; phylum Streptophyta; class Pinopsida; order Pinales; family Pinaceae; genus Picea; species Picea engelmannii. The sequence goes on along the minus strand of ML792329.1, from coordinate 570,626 downwards.
ATACCTAGAAATCACAAAAAATGGAAAGTTGCAGATGGAACACATAGTTTTGGGTAAGTTAAATAAATCGTTTGACTGCCCATAGTCGGTCACTCGACCAAATACTAGCCCTTTCTAGCCTATAAAAGAAGGGTTAGGGGTCCCATTTGGAAGGAGGAAAATCATAGAAAAGAAACTATACCCGATTTAGTATTCCCCTTGCCCCAACCTTTTGCAACTATTGTGTGAAGAGAAGCATATATAGAAGTAGTTGGAGCATAGTTGAAGAGGATCCAATGACCAGATTCAAGGATCAGTGGTCGATCTCACCATTGTAAGGTTACTCTTGTGAGATTAAAAAAAGAAGAACTTTTCCCGTCCCTCCATATGAGATTGTCAATATTTAAATTTGATTATATTTTGATAGAATCTCTAACCCATTAGTTTATATATTATATGCATGTGGAGTTCTTTGTTTGTCTTTTATGAATGCAGGTCAGCATTGGGAGGAGAGTTGCAGTCAAGGAGCGACCAAGCGTTAAAGGGATCGACATCAAACACGAAAACTAAGGTATAGTAAGTGGATCTCTTTAACCTTGTAGTTGCATATGAATAATGGGGTTTATGATTGGGACATTGGTAAAAAGTAGGAGACTTTAGGTCATTTCTACATGCATGATAAAACCCTTAATGCTAGTTCATAGGATGGATTTCCCACCCACAACAATTGGGCTTACGATAACTATGCAGTGATTGACCTAAGGAGAGATACTATGACATTTGAGGTAGAAAGAATAAAAGTAGTTCAAACCTTGGATCCATATGTAGGACCTCGATAAAGGGATCCATGGACAATAATATGGAGGGAGAAGACTTGGATTAGTTGTACACTATAACAACAAGAACAAGAGAATACTACATAAATCCCACTTTTGATGGATCAGTAAGTTGGAGGAGCATACAATTGGTGGACTAATATTCAAAACTAGCATTTGACAGTTGGCAGCAAGGTTCATATGAAATATTTTGAAGAAGATGCACAACTTTCATAGAAACTAGATGGGTTGGAACCGAGGTTAGAGAACACCCAATATATGATGGTACCTCAGAACTTGACATCTCCGTGGTCATCATAGAAGAAAATATTGTGGAGGATCAAATGATTTCAGTTTTGGACTTATCCTTCTAGGACAACCCTGCTAGATGGTGGAATAGTCACAAAGCCTTCATTAAGAACTGGGAAGATTTGAAGCAAGCTATCCGATATAGATTTCAAGATAAGGAGAAACTTGAATCATATATGTATATGGATTTCCAAGTTGTGCAACTGTTCAATGGACAATATCATCCTAAAGCACATATTGAACAATGCATGAGAAAGTGGCAAGTTATGGAAATACCATCTCTCTTATGGGTTCAAGTATTTCCCCATTCACTAGGTCCGATTATGAAATCTTGGTACATGCATGAAGAAAACAGAAGACATACCAGCGACTAGAAAACGTTGGCAGATCAATTTTTCAAGGAATTCTCATTTACAAGTAAGTACCCTGAGCTTAAGATAGTCCTGCAAAGAATTAAATAATTCCTTTTTACTGATGCTGGTGAATGAAAATTAGACCTAGTGGTATGTTCAAAACATAGCCAAGCACTTCAGTATAGCCTTCACCTAGACACAGAAAAGATACCTATAGAATGTTATAATATTGAGAAGGATTTGGAAAACCTGGATGATTTAGAATAATTGAGAAACTTGGACATTAAGGAAACAAAAGGAAGAAGATAAATCTAGAACACCATACCCAGCCAGATTGATGGTTCTTATAATTATCCATTGAATTTGCATAAATTTAATATAGGAACTACAAAGAAACATAAGATAGCTATGGTGGGATATTACTAGGATGAGAAAACTAGCTAAGAAATGCATAGCTTGTTGCAAGAGTATGAGGACTTGTTCCCAAAGACATTCTTAGAAATAAAAGGGATTAAAGGAGCTATGGGAGAGATGAAAATTGAACTAAAACCAGGATCAAATCCTGTAAGGCATAGATCATATCACCTTAACCCCAGAGTGAAAGAGAAGGTTAAGAGGGAAATAGACAAGATGTTGGAGGCTGGACTTATTTTTCCAGTGGAATAAGTAGAATGGGTTAGCCTAATAGTCATTCAGAGAAATAAAGGAACATAGGATATTAGGGTATGTGTAGACTACAAAATCCTTCACTCTTCCTATGTGCATGACACTTTCCAAACAATTTTTACTGATGAGGTGCTAGAACAGGTTGCGGGGAAAGAATATTACTCATTTAGAGATAGATTTTTTGGGTATCACCAAGTAAGGATTTCTAAAGAAGACAAAACTAATACCACATTCATAACATAATGGTGGTCATTTGCATATAATGTGATTCCCTTCGGCCTAAATATCACCCCTGCAATTTTTTCCTGGATTGTAATAGAAGATTTCCAAGAATTTATTCACAAGTTTAGAGAAGTGTATATGGATGATTGGACGGTATACAGTCTACTCAAGGAACATGTATCACTACTATGTTTGATGTTTGATAGATGTAGGGAATTGCATATATCCTTGAACCTCAGGAAGTGTATCTTTTGTGTGCCACATGGAAATTTGTTAGGCCACATAGTATGTCGAGAAGGAGTTGTTATTACTCCAGGAAACTCTCATAGGTTGTATCTCAGAGATGCCTGGTAACTTAACTATTTTTTGTAATTATGTACTCAATAATGGGTGTGGGGCTAGATCAAGATGAATATCTAAATCACTGGATTGTATCTTCAAGACAGTCTAGTTATATTCAAACATTACAAGGCCTTCAAGAGCTATTATAAGATAGGTTTGTAAATTAGATGGATAGGAAACCAATCAATTAACCAGAACATACATAAACCATATATATGATTGGTCAACAAACTAGAAGTGGATGCTTATGATTCTTGTTTAATGATCAAAGGTAAGATGACAGTTACCATAGGACATTTAAACAGAGACAAAGAAATAAATTCAACTCATAGGCATAGAATAGAAATGAAGAGAAAGTTTGACAATAACAATGAAAGAAGCTTGCAGGCTGAATATATTAAAGAAAATGTCTGTATCAAAATAAAAGTAGAGTCTAGAAATCAAAGTTGAACCCTTCATTCTTGCAATATTTTTGTATTTATAGCCTTTACAAACAGTTTCAAGATCCTAGAATACTGGATCAAATTTTGCCAAAAATAGAAAGTCAATTTCTGGCCTAAGAAAATAGGCAAATATCCTAAAACATAGGTCAATTCCTATTATTGGGTGATCTTAATGTCCTTAAGATTCTTCGATAGGTTTATTAAGACTTCCAAGGCTGATGGATTTTCATGAGAGATAAGAGAAGTTGGAAATGACACCTGCTGACAATAAAACAATTTTGTCCCTGGACATAGCTAACCAATTTTGACCGTTCCGCCTTGTAGAGCATCTCCAAAATAAAAAAAGACTCTTAATAAGGATTTCATTAATTATTGTCTATCGATTGGAACTATTCCTAAGGATTTTGGATGAGGAAAGCCTGGATCTATGAAAAAATACTATTTTTTTTCCCTGTTAGTGCTTTCGGTAGTTAGAATAGACAAAATCTGGACCAATTAGCTACTGAAAGCTCTTCTTTCGGTGGCTAGTGAACAATCGAAATGTTCACCTAAGCCACTGAAAGTTCTGTCTTAGTGAAATTATCAAAATTTCAAAATACCTTTTGTATTAGCTCTGAAACGCCTTAGGGCTGATCTTCTGATGCTTTTGCACCTTGCTCAACTTCTGTAAAGCTTGTAGGACTGTTGGTTGCCTCTGGTTCATTGCACTGAATTGCTACCTTTTCTAGGGTTTCAAGAGTAGCATGTGTTTGAGACTGGTGCTTTGAAGACATAGCTTGCTTCCTTAAATCCCTGACCTTTTTCTTCAAGTCTTGAGCTACTCTCCATAAGTTGTTGTAATCTTTTACAATCTTGTCCTTCTTTTTTGTTTCGTTTATGCTTTCATGTGCTAATCTTTCTAAGGCTGAGTTTCTTTCTGAAAAATTCTTCGACAGGATTTCATATCTAGTTTTAATTACCCTTTCTAGCACTTCTTGTTGAGCTAACTTCTTTTTAAGCTTCTTGATTTCCTTTGATTTACTTTGTTTCACTTATTTCCTAGATGAGGCATCTGCAACTTGTGTTTCTTGTTCTTCTTGGGTTGTAGGTGATGGAAGATATTCATACCTTGTTGTGAATACATATACATATATTGAATTTTTATGCCCTATGGTAACTGAATCTTCATGCCCTGTTACAATCTGGTGCTCTTCATCCTCCAAGTCTGTGTAGGGAAGATTAAGAATGCTCTTGTTCACTGGGGGTTCTTCAGCCTTCTCTATTTCACTGCTGAAGTTTAGTTTCTTCTTAATTTTATTAAGCTTAGAAGAAGGAGAGGGTTGGTTAACTGGAACTGGAGAGATAGCTCTCCTCCTCCTCTTTCCACTCCTAGGAGTAGAAGACTTATTGGAATGAGGACTCTTTTTACCCTCTAGTTGTACATCAGTCTAAAAATCATTCCAGAACAAGAAGTAATTACATTCTTTGCTTCTCCTCTGCAACAACTCATAAACCAAGAATTTAATCAAACCATGGTGGGATAGGCTACCTACAACTTTATTGGGCTTAGCCTTGACCTGATGAGCCATCTTAGATAAGCTTCTGTGGAGATAATAGGGCAGATTGAGTGGGTTTCTACCTATGAAATGATTCATGAATTTGAAATGGTAAATCATCACCCTATTATATCTTCCTTCACAAGTTATATAAACCAGAATGGATTTTAGTAACTATTTCCATTTCTCTTCAAGGAAAGAAACAGGAATGCCTTTCTTCCATATCAAACCCTTGTGCTCTTGTTTCAAGTAGGACCCGAATTCAACATTCTTTGTGACAGTGGTTTTGAACCAGTTTTGTCCAGTCCTGGGAAGCTCTGTCACCTCAGCTATGATGGATTCATCCACCTCGAATTCATCTTGAACGATGACTACTTTCCTTCCATCGAAAGTGAAAGCAAAAGCTTCTGCCACCTGCTAGTGAGAGCTCTATAATTTTTTACAAAAATTATAGCAACCTGCATCCCTAAAAAGTTGGCATACCTCCGGATGTGATTCCAAGTAACTAATGTCATCCATCTCCTTCCTCAGAGTTGAACCTCCTTTCTTCATCTGTCGTAATGTTCCTGTACACCTGCAATTGAAAAATCGGGTTTTGGGGAAAAATTACACATCGTAGACTTAGGAAGATTTGGCTTGGGTGTGACGGGGATGAGAAGTATGAGGTGTGCATTAGAATGGGGCACTGATTACAAGGGATGTGAAAGAGTGGCTTAAGATTTGAAACAATCATGGTTGGTGACTGTAATGATGGAAGTACGTAACCATGTGATCTGATGAAACAACCATTTGAAAAGATTCAGTACATCATGCAGAGATCAGCTCCAAGTCTCTAAATTGTTTTCCTCCTTTATTTTCGCCAGCTAATTGCAATCATAAAACCTCAATCCCAACGGTTTAGGCGTGTGAAAGGACATGCTGACTCCTCCCATGCTCCTGCGATTTCGGTGGCTAAAATAGCCCTGAATTGCTTTGTTTAAGCTGCTGAAAGCTAAGACTTTCGGTAGCTAAGAAGAACTTTTGAAGAAGCACCTAAGCCATCGAAACTTGAGATTTGACTTAAATCAAATAAAAATGAAACCAAATTTTTTATCTAACTTTATTACATGCATAAAGCCCTAAAAAATGAACCTTTAAAAATTTAAAAATGTATTTTCAAATGACATCCTATCACCTAAAATAAAACAACTTTATTAATTTATTTGAGGAGATAACAGGAGTATTGGTATACCCAGCCAAAGTTGCAGTTATTGTGAACATGCCTCCACCTACGAGTGCTAAGAAGTTGCGCTCTACTCTAGGGCACACATGGTACTATTGCAGGTTTATTAGAAGGTATGAAAACATTACTGCACCCCTGGAAAATATACTAAAGAAGTCAGAAGTGTTCCAGTGGATGCTAGAGTATGATAAAGCGTTCAACATCCTAAAGGAAAATCTCATCACAACAACCTATTCTGATATTTCTGAACTGGGAAAACAAATTTCATGTGCATGTAGACGCATCGGGTATTTCCCTAGGAGCCATCTTTTTGCAGCCAGGAGCTAGAGCCATGGATCATCCTATCTACTTTGATAGAAGGAAGTTGTCACAAGTTGAGTGCAACTATAAAACTATAGAAAGGGAGGGTTTAGCTATGATTTAAGCTCTAGAGAAGTTTAGACATTACTTGTTAGGATCTCATTTTAAGTTCTTTATTGATCATTCTACGCTAAACTATCTAGTTAACAAACCAGTTCTGGAAGGAAGAATTTGTCGATGGTTGTTATTGTTCTAGGAATTTTCATTTGAGGTGATCATTAAACCTAAAATATGCAACGTGGGGCCTAATCACCTATTGATATTAGAATTAGGAGAAATTGGCGAATCAGATGATGATTAGCTCCCAGATATAGACTTGTTCCGGGTTGAGGCCATACCAGAATACCTGGAAGACATAATAGTCTTCTTAAGTATAGGGGCCTACCCAAAAACATACTTCAGAACTCAGAAACATCACATGGTGGTTAGAGCAGTGGATTATCAATTGATTGTGGGGAAATTGTATAAGTTGGGACTATATAACATCCTCAAGAGGTGTGTCTTAGATCATGAAAGACATGACATACTGTGGGAATGCCACAGTGGAGTTACAGGAGGCCATGTTGGAGGAAAGGCCACTGTGCAAGATATCCTCCAAGCTGGATTATGGTGTTCCACGCTCTTCAAATATGAAAAGGCTTATTCTAGATCTTGTGGCATCTGTCAAAGAGTGGGAAAGCCATCATGACGATATGAATTTACTCTTCAGCTAGTTCGATCTCTGCAAGCATTTTAGAAATGGGAGGTTGACTTCATTGGGCCGATCAACCCCACAACTAAGAATTCAAAGGCTAGGTAAATTATTACTGCAACTGATTACCTTACATGATGGGTGGAGGAAACAATTGTTCAATATTTTTCGACTGATACTGCTGCTAAGTTCATTTTTTGAAAATATTATCACTCGGTTTGGATGTCCTAGGAGTCTGACCAGTGATTAGGGTGGTCATTTTATCAGTATTACAATAGCAAAGATTACAACAGAGTTCTTGATCCAACATCATAAAATTATCCCCTACCATCCTCAATACAATGGCACAGTAGAGGTGTTTAACAGGATTCTGGAGAGAGGATTAACGAAGGTTTTTTGTGAAAACAAGGAGGATTGGGATGACAGAGTCCCAATAGTTCTATGGGATTACATGAAAACCACAAAGAAAGTCCACATGTATACTCCATTTCATCTAGTCTATGGGAAAGAGGTTATGGTACCTACATAAGTCATTACCCCAAGTATATACATTGCACAAATTACACACATGTCAGAGGATGAATCAGTCGCACAAAGGCTTATGGAATTGCAAGAACTTGAAGAGACCATGTTTTTAGCATACTTTCATCAATCAGATGAGAAAGAAAGGAAGGAATCTTGGCATGACAAACATATTAAGACTAAAACATTTGCGCAAGGAGATAAATTCCTAATTTATGACATTCGGTACCAGAAACATCCAGGAAAGTTGTGCATGCATTGGTTGAGACCATTTATAGCTGCATAGATCCAACCTTATGGAGTAGTCTGAATCGTGCAAATGGATGGTATACTTTGGCCAGGATGGGTGAATGTCGCTCACCTAAAACCCTATATGTCTCAGAACTGAGCTAAAGGACTATTGCTCTAGTCCAAAGGAGCATGCATAGTAGTTAGATATGAGTTGTTTTTTGCAGTTTTTGTGAATTCAGTTAATAAAGTCGAAGTGTGAATCATTGCGCTGTGACATGTAGTTCATTTTTCCGTCTAAGTGTTATTTTGATGCAGAACTTCATACTCAACAACATAGGATCAGAAGAGCCACTAATCTATTAATGAAAACCATTAATGAGATGGGGACCCCTTTATGGTTGGAGGGAAACTGAATCTGGATGCAATCCTAGTCCATATGGCACACAAACCCAGTTGAGTCATATCCTTTATTACCACTACAGTAACCTGTCTAAACTCTATTAAACCATAAAGCTGTGATACGCGAAGATGTTATCGGTATTCATGCCAAGATTCTCATCCGTTAAATGGTAAGTTCTATATTCATCCACGTCCTTGACCAACTTTCCTAGTAAATTATAGGATCGCCCAATGGATTTACCTTGTTAACCAGTCTTGTCAGGCAACTCAGCTCCAAGTTGCATCTATAGGGTTAATGATGAATAGCCTTAACAATTATTAAAGAACTTGCCAGCTAAGCCTGAGTATAAGGTTCTGTGAACTTGGTGTAAGATGCATTATTTCCCAGAGAGAAATTAGAACCTTGAGAATTATGAATTGTTCTCAAGCCTGTACAATCCCTTGGCCCTCAGTCGTGATTCCCAATCCTAGTTATCCTGTTGAAGTGAATTGATAGTTCAGAATCACCATGACGATATCTATAGGGAGAAGAAGTGCATTTTCTAAGGATGCAGTGTCGGACAAGCCCTGTGACCCATGGGTCGAGATTGTGGGCAATCTCAAAGGGAAGGTCAAGCAAGTCAAACTCCCAAACCTCAAATTGATAGACTATATTTTGTTCTTGCAAATGAGCATCGATGTATTTTGTAGTGTCTCTCTAGATGAGTTCCTAGGAATGCAGTTCATGCCAAGGCCAGATTTAATCAACCTTTTTAACTTAACTATTATGAATCTCAGAGATTTTCCAGTTTTTGGCACTACTGGGGAATTTGTGAGATGTACAAAGTTCCTCATTAGTAGGGTACATGACAGAAGCCTGTGATTGGATAGAAGATACCCAATTCACGCAAAGGACATCCATCAACTTATTGGTCTATCCATTGAAGGTGAGGATGTATCCAAAGGATTTCAGGGTCCCAGCAAGCATGGGAAGAACAAGGGGGAACCCAGTTTATATAAACTATTTCATACGCAGAGGGGGGGTGCACAACCAAGATTGACCCCATTATACCTGAGATAGTCAGGATTGCTTGCTACATATTTGCTAGCAAGGTCATGCGGTCTTATTACAAAGGAGAATGTACATTGGATGCCCTATCAGTGACATAGTTTTGCGCCATTGGTACTGTATTCAACTGGTTTAGTTACTTGTTGGAAGAACTCTTGGTGGCTTGTGAGGAAGCTCAGGATAAAGGAGACACTTTCACTTACAAAATATTCTTAGTTGTGTTCGCCATGTTGAAGTGGACGCCACCTGCAGGAAGATCGCTATCATGAGAAGAGAAGGAGAGATTAGAAAATATGTTTGAACCTTGGAACTTAAGGTCAGACTCGAAGAACAATTCCTTCAACAACACATTGTTATAGAAATGGTACAATGGGTTTGTAGATGCAACTCAGAGGTTGCACATTCTGCAAGAATTTCTCAACCTCAACACACAGAACATTGCATTCAACATGAACTGCCACCACACATTTGTATGGCCAGGGCATGTCAAGTGAGAAGAATGAAATACCCATATCTTTCCATTTTAGCTGGATGAGGAGGCCTTCGACAAGGATGTCATGTCATGGCCAGGAGTCAAATGCAACCCACGCAATTCGGGGATGCAACACTGTATTCTGGCGGAACTGTTGAAGAAAAAGTGCTAGGAAGCAGGGGTAGGATCGAGCTCGGTCTAGGAGGAATAGAAGAAAGATGCCATAGTACCGATATATTTAGAAGAGGAAGAAGAGATGAAGTCTTTGGAGCACAAGAAGAGAACATTACCCATGTTCTCGTAGCTTCCAGAGAAATCCATGTCGACAGGTAAGGATGTCAATGAAATTCTCAGTGTTTCCTTCATCAGAGACCCATTGAACAAGAAACCCATGGCAAGGATCTCCCTAGGAAAGGTTCAGAATCCCCAACCTATATAATCAACCATTCCTTGCACTCGATCAATGGCTCGGGTGACCCACATTATTGATATCCAGGATGACCCTAATCCTGACACCAGTTGATGTAGGAGCCCCGTAAGCAAGCTAGCAAAGTGGAGGACAAATAGAAATGCACCAGTGTTCATTTTGAGAATGTTTTGAATTTGAAAGGATGAAGCATATCGTAAGAAATCCAACAAAGAGGAGGACAACTGGATATGCACTGGTGTGCCTTTTGAGGATGTTTTGAATTTGAAAGGATGAAGCATTAATGTAATATCTAGGAAAGATGTTTTTTCTTTTATGGTTTGGAGATTGTAACACAGATCTTGAGCATTCACTCTCATCTATTTGTTGAAGGAAATTAATGTAATAAATGTAAAGTATATGTAGGATTTAATTCTATTAGATAGCTAAAGGTTGTAGGAGGGAAAACTTTAGAAAGCTCCCTCGTATGTAATGTATTGAATCATTATTCTCAATTGTAAGAATTGAGCGGTAGAGAAAGAGAATAGGAGAGCAGAGAAGAACAGAGACTGTAGAAGTTGTATAAGCATATAGTTGATGCTATAGAGCCTATGTATAGAAGAAATTGAGTTAATATAAGAATTCTTTGACTCAATTTCATGGTGTTATGATTAATACTATTTGCATCTATTGAATGGTATGTTTACAGTTTTCTTATATGCTTTGTTATGCATTTGTTTCAATGTTGTGTATATGCATGATTTCATGTTGAAAGTATGAAGTCTGTGTGAAGGAGAGTATGAGATTCAATTGTTTCTCTTCCTAAGAATTCCTACAAGGAGTGCAGTGAAAGTCCGCAAGGAGTGCGTCAACAATTTCTAAGATTTACCTCTGAAAAGATCAGGGGGGATACCATTGTTCTCATACCAGCAAAAGTGCAAAGTATAGCACAAATCCATGCAAGGTGTGCGCAGGTAGGTTGAGGTCTTAGAATTTTCCAACCCAGTGAGTGGTTGAAGGATTTCTATCGCAAGGAGTGCACATAATTGGAGAGTTCAGATAATCAGAGATTATCATGAAGACCCAAGGAGTGCAGGCAAAATACCTTGGAATCCTTGAGTTTGTAGCAAGAACCAATCTCAGGATGGATAGAGACTTCGAAGAATTCGAAGGGAAGATGAGGGATGAAGTCACCTCACAGAAAAAAATCTCATAAGGAAGATGCTAGTTATTGAATATGGAAGTATTGAGAACTTGAATGGACAGTTGAAATTTTCAAAGGGAGAACTATTGATTCGTCGTGGACCGTTAGATCCAGTAGATCAATAGAGAAGTTAAGGTTGAGTGTCGATAATGTAATTTTTAAACTTGTGAAGTAAAGCATTGTATATATATTGTATGGTGAATGGTGAAATTAATACAATGAAGTGTTGAATGGTTTTGCTCTGGTTAATTTTTTCCAGTATAAATGTTTGTGTACTATGTGTATGAGCCATTGATTAATTTTTGTTTTTCTTAAGAATCTATATGCATTTATTTACTTCACAGGTTTAAAACTTACATTATCGATTATCTATATTGTTCTACTGTTAACTCTCTGTCAAATTAAATCTATATGAGGTTCTTCCTTCAAACCATTTACATATAACCATATGCACAAAACCACAGACTTATTGATTTAAGTGTTGCCTCTTCTTTTACCCTTATTTCTCTATTCCATACGACCACATGTGGTGACCAGGTGATAGGATAAATAAGTGCTTGATCACTTGTCAAGATCAAAGGTCATGTTTTAATGTCACGATGAGATGGATGATTCTCATTTACTTTTAAACTTCGGCTATTCGTGGCTCATGAATTCTGGAGTAGCAATTCCTCCGAAGTGATTACCTACCGAATAAGTCATAAAGTGGTGGTGACCGCTTGCTATTGGTTAACACCTCCACTTACTCTATCCTTCCACTATGTTTGATCATCAGTTGAGAACACTCTCAAAGTATATCAACGGTTAGCATTGACTTCGGCCTTCGACGCTTCGGGTGATTTCTCCTTCACAATCCTTCAATCTTCCGGAGTTCATTTCGTTGAAGCAGATCGGATGGTTGGATTTTATTTGCATGATGAATGGTTCTCATTCATTTTAGAAATTTGGGACTTCGGGTATTTGATGGTGGTGAAACACCTGAAGTACAAAATCTTGGAGTGATGTAACTTTCTAATGTCAATTTTTGACGTGGCACTGATTGAGTGGCTTCCACATGTCACTTAGATTCGTGACTTACGCATACCTAAAATTTCAACTACACTTTGACACTTGTCATTACCTGATTGCACCACATGTCCTTACTAACGTGGATCTCCTCATGTGGCACATGTTCTTCTCTTGGATATAACGGTTGTCCTAACTCTCGAAATGTATCTTCGATCGACGACTAAGAATGACTTCGAAACTTCAGCCTTCGGGTGAACTCATATGTTATGAATCCTTTTTCGCCGAAGTGGTTAGCGCCGAATTTGACCACTATTTTGATCCAACGACCATCATGTATTGTCAAGATATGATGGTCCTTATTTACTTCGGGAATTCATGGATCTGACCTTCGTCTTTTCTTATCCTATCCTTCCACTTTATATAGATTGAATGGTCAATATGACTCCCAAAATATTTCTCATATCGGATGACTCATTTCCTCTTCGGAACATTCATGGCTTACACTATCCTTCAAATTTAATCGTTCCAATGGTCGGTATACTATCCGAAGTGTTCCTTGGATTAGACGACTCATTTCCACTTTGGGACTTTGGCCTTCGATTAATATTACTTGTTCTCAACCCTTTTCTTCCGAAGTGGTCAACGCTAAAGTTGACCACTTTTGATCTAATGGTTCCCCTTTTCTATTCTAGATCAATGACTAATACCTAACTCTAGATCAAATATTGATCTAATGGCTGAGAAACATCCAAAGAATATTTCTTTAGATTTGATGGCCCTTATTTATGACTTACTCTTTCCTTTCACTCAACTTGATCCAATAGTCGAGAATGATCCCAGAGTAGATAAATGATCAGGGATGATTGTGGGGTCCCAACTAGCATGACGTTTAAAAATATTGTCGAGCTCCGCAATGGAAACTTCTCATTGGTAGAGGAACTCATGCCAAGCATACATTTATTGGTGGGAAACGATCGATGGTCTAGACTAATTTTGGGATTGGAATTAATGCATTGTTTAATTCTCCCTTCGTGCTCCACAATCAATCTGTGCCCTTGATATGGCTCTTTCATATCCAACAATCACCAATTGATCTGATTGTTGACTATTCCTCCAATGGGCCTTCTCTTGTAACTCCCAGATCTGATGGTCCAGATATAATTCTTCAAAGCCCTGACTTCACCTCAATCTAATGATCTTTCTTCAGATCTGTTCATCATTATTTCTCCTGAGCCTTTTAATACCTTGTTCTTCGTTACTTATTTTTTACATGGATTCTTTGCATGCTACCTCTCTTGATATTTAGAGTGGATTCCTCTGCACCTCATGTTATGTCTTCTATGAGACTACTCCTTAAAACTATCTCAATGAGCAAGATTCTTTCTTGAATACTTTGGAGTTTTCCTGTGGGGATTTCAATCCCAATGGAATTCTACAATGCGCTCTTCCTTCTGAGATTTGATTAATATCCTTGCTTCTGAGCTTGAATCTCTGCATACTATTTTACATTTTCATTCTCTGCATATTGTTTGACATTTTCATTCTCTGCTAACTATTATACTATTGACATCAATGGCAATTAATTAAAACAACTTATTATCACATCATAATGACGACGACTGTTGACATCAATGAAAATGTGTCCAACACCAATGTGGATTTCAACTGTCGTGCTAAGGTTGGTGGTGGCAAGTTAACAATCACCACTATCTTTGGAGGTTCAACTAACAATCTTTGTTTACACACCACATGGCCCAATAATATTCCAAAAGGTGCACAAAATACACATTTATTCAAATTCAACAAGATCAGGTACCTCCTACACCTATCCAACATTAAGCACAATGTTTCAACATGATATTTCAATAGACTAAATATTGTCAAATAATCTAAGTACACTTCTAAGAATTTATGAATGAATTATTTGAAAACTGCAACAACTATTCTAGAAAGTATTGTTGGTGCATTCTTCAAACCAAATGGAATAACTGTGTACTATTAACAACCCCATTTTGTTGCAAAAGTGGTATTATATCGGTCTTGTTGCGCAATATTTATACGGTGATATCATGATAATCCATCTGTAAAGGAGAAATACTCCTGACCTCCTACATTTTCTAGCACTTCATTTGTAAATAGTGTAGGAAATGGGTCGTGTAAACAAGCATCATTAAACTTTCTTAGATCTACACATGTCCTTATTCCTCCCATATTATTTTCTTTGACTACCATTGGACTGATCCATTTAGATCCTTCAACAAGTTCTATGATTCTAGATTCTAACATTTTGTCTTTCTCTGATTTTACCTTCTTCTTATATGTGAGGTTCATTCTATATGGTCTCTACTTCAAATGTTTGGCATTTGAATTTAACAGAATATTCATCTCTCCTAACTCCCCAACAATTCCTTTCATCTCTAAGAATGTAGTTGGAAAAATGCCTTGATACTCATGCAACAAATCAATAATCTTCTTGATTGTCACATTGCTCTAGTAGTCTCCTACGTTGGGAAATTTAGGATTTTCTTCTGTACCAATGTTCACTTTACATTATATCAACATCTTTACATATATAGTTGACTCAAGATACAGTCCTTCTAATACACGTTCCCATTCAATTTATGGTATCTACAAATTCCTTGGGTATTAATCCTCCTAGTATTCTTCAACAACATTATAATAGTGCAAGACGTCTTCAAATGTTGCAATAAATCTAGGTGTATTGTACATCGAGCCTTTTGTTGCAAAAATATTATTCTTGATAAACTTCAAGGATGATTCAATTAATGGATTATTATTTTCAAAACTGAACATTATCTTGAAGTTCCTGGTCAACTCTTCCTAATCTCTTGTCCCTTTGCGCACTTCTAGTTCTAGGTACCAATTCTTCAAGATTTTTATAGCAAGAAAACCCCTCTACAGACTACATCAGGGTTATAAAATGTAGGCAGAGTTACCCATATAAAGTCTCCTACTTTTTTTCAACTATCTCGATGTTATCCCACAATCATACATAAAAGACAAAGTACAGGGATCCGGTAGGCATACCTTAAACTCTGCATCCGGTGTCGATCCCTTTGCGCTCGGTTGTTTCCTGATTGCAAGTCTCCTCCCAAGGCTGACATACATTCACAAAAAGACAAACAAGAAACTACAAGAATGCATTCTATGTATGGATTAGTGGGTTAGACATCATAACCAAGAAATGTAATCAAATCATAAAGATTTAAGACGTCATTTGACAAGATGGAAAAAGTACTTTGTTATATTAATCTAAAAAAACGTTTACAACATGAGATTGACACTACTCCTCAAACTTGGTCTTGGGATCCTCTTCACCATGCACCAACTTCTTCCACATGTTCTTCTCCTCTTCAGTTCTCTCTAGGGAAATGGCAAGGAGTTGCAAAGGAGGAAGATGGCATTCTGGCTCAAACTCACAATGTGGTTGAAAAATATTGGGGCAATGGGGGAATATTGAAATGGGCATAGTTTCTATGCTCTCGTGCTTCTTATTTGGAATGGGGCCCAAACACCTTATCTTATAGGCCAAAAGAGATAGTAATGTTTGGGGTGACTAACTATGGGCAGTTAAACGGTTAAGTAATGGCCCAGAAACCTGTATCCATATTCAATTTTCATTTTTCATGATTTTTTGTGAGTGTACGTGAGCTATAGTGGTGCAGCAAGCGTGTGTACGTGGGAAGTAGTGGTGTAGGGAATGTACACCTTCAAAACAATGGTTTTTAGAAGAGTTTTTCAGTGATGGCTTGGAAAAGATAGCAAGGAAGATGGCCTAATGCCAAGTATGCATGTCTGGTGCAATTTAGGGTTATAACAGATTCCCCCTAATGTGTGAGGTCATAAGAGCATCTGATGGCCGAAATACATTAAAAATATTCACCAATGTATGGAGCGAGTGATCCCAGGGACCAGAGTTAAGGAGGTTCCATCTACAAAATAATAATTTGTCTCACCGAGGAAGGCATACCCATGCTTGGGATGAAATAAAATCATGGCTGCCAATCAAATACACTGCAGATCCATGTCATATAACTATATAAAGTGTCACCATGAGAAGTATTCAATGGATCTACATACTAAAATCAAAAGATATACATATATAGTATCCATATTCAAGAATCCAATGATGCCTGATGGATGGAGATGAGGTCTTCAGAGCTCGAGCAACAACTTCAAAATCTTCAAAACTTGGGTAGGAGTGTAATATAAGTGTACCACTTCACTACCCAGAGGTCTTCTATGGCTCATCGGGAACAAACAAGAAGATATTGATGATCAGGCAGAGAACTTCATTGATTTCAAACAAGGACTTGATTGGTCTTTTGAGGTGGTTGGGCATGAGAACAAGAGACAAACTACAAAAGGGCCGACTCAAGTTTAGTAAAAAGTCCCTTGGATGAAAGCATGACAAAAGATGAGACTTAGGCAGCATGTCATTGACATGAGTTCACGATGTAGGAGGCAACAGACACTCTCCAAATGTTTGGAAGGATAACCAAATGGAGGAGGAAACAACTCTACATAGCGAGAACAACTTCCTAAGGTCATATTGAATCCTAGGGCTTGACGAACAAATGGAAGGATGTGCTTTGTCCAAGGGAGACTCATTGTGTTGTTAACAAATAGAAAATACTTTTCCCTTCCTCTTTTTTGGGGTATATATATATTTTTTTATCTTTTTCAATAATTTTGGGAATCTTTGAAAAAGAATAAAAGAATTCTACGTTACAAAGAAGGATTGAGTGTCGCAGACATACTAGTTCCAAGCACAAGGAACACACTAATGCTTAGAGCAAGGGGACATATGAAGGAAAAGGACACTCTGGAAAAATCCTGCATGGGTCAAGGTGTCAAGACGTAGAGGAAAAGTGCTAAGCTTATGTATAAGGCATGCTTCAAATGGTTAAGTTGAGAGAAACATGGAGCTAGCATTAGGTCAAATATGCAGGGACGCAAATGTGATTAATAAGACACAAGGATAACGCCCTTCGATGTAATTTTAACGAGCCCATAGAAGGTAAGTTTGGTTGTTTTTCATTTTTAGAGAGTCTGAAAAAGTGTAAAAGGAGACTCTACTGGGGTACCTTTTTCGAAGGTAGTCTAGTTGGCTTGAAAAAGGGGTAAACTAGCACTGAAAAAACATCTATTCAAAATCATTTTAATGAATCTGACAAAGACAATATCACTCGGCAATCTTTTCATATTTAAGGAGTCTGAAAAGAGCTTAAATATGGACTCTGTAAGGGGTTCTCTTCTTGATCAATTTAACGAGTGTGAAGAGACAAGGTCACTCGACAATCTTTTAAATTTTAGGGAGTCTAAAAAGAGCTTAACTATGGACTCCATAGGGATTCATTTTTCATAAATTTAGTCCCTTAGGCCTGAAAAAGGGTTAAACTTATAACTCAGAATACTCTTCTAGTGAATCGAAGTTCCTAGAGTATACCTTTGTTCATGCATTTGACCATCTGGACCGAAAAAGGGGTGAACTACGTCGGACGAACATTCCTTCAAATTTTAGTTTGGCGAGCATGAACGGAAACAAGATCGTTCGACAATATTTTCATGTTTAGAGGGTCTGAAAAGGGCTTAAAAGAAGACCCATTGTTTTGGGGAGTCATGAGGGTGAGGTCAAAAGTGATAATGAATCATGCAAGTGAGGCTCAAACTCATAATTAGGAACAACTAACAAGGACTCTCGAGCCTATGATCATTAACAATGGCATGGACAACAAAATGCAACCAGGATCTACCTAGGGCATCCATGTGAAGGTAGGATCTACCACTAAATTACAACACTTCTAGAGTAGGAGTGAGGGTTCTGTGTCGCAATTTGGTGGGATCGATCCTATGGAAAAGCTAAAAAAGACAATGAGGTGCAACAAGTGGAGGTGGAATCCTATCTTACATGCACAAAGTTGGAAAAATGACTTTTTACCAAAAGATCTTTAAAAATGACCCAAATCTCAAACAATTTCCCAAATACCCAAAGTAACACTTATCGTAACATCCCCCAAGAAACTCAAGAACCATAGTAAACAATTTTCAAGATAGAAAAAATGACAAAAGGGTTCAAAAAATGACAAAAAGGGGCCAAAAAGTCTATAATAGAATGTTCACATCTCATTATCACCATGGTAAATTGAGAATTGACCAAAAGTCAAAAAACACCCCTTTGTCAAAAGAGTTGATTCTGGGAGCTTCAGTGGATGAAACGAACTTCTGCTTGGACCAAGTAAGTAAAAACTAGCCCCTATTTCAATTCCATTCTTCATTTTTGCATTTATTTTTGTTTTTTGGGGGGGACGATGACCTTTAAAGAGGTCGGCCCTACATGTACGCGGGTTGTCCAAGCACAACCTGCATGTGCATGTGGGCAAAGATAATTTTCCCATGTCCACATGCGACTGTCGCTAATATAGCCCGCATATACCCTCCAACAAGTGGTAAAAATAAAAAGGCAATAGTAAACTCTCCAAACTTTGGCATTTTGCAGGATGTATGTTCATTGGAGAGAGAGGGAGCATGAGGACATTGATTTTTTGGTCTCAGAGGACCCTTCTGCTATTGTTGTTTTATCACAATGTGGGTTTTTAAAGTTCTTCCAGTGTCCATTTATGAGGGCACAACCTAGGTTGTTGAATGCTTTGATAGATTACTGACATCTTGATGCAGAGGCATTCATGCTCGAGGGGAAGTCATTGACTCCAATGACTGAAGACATTTACTTCCTGACTGGTCTCTCAAGGAGAGGGTATCTAGTCAACTTGTGTGCTTTTCCCCCTGAGCCTCACAACATTGAGGAGTTGATTGGACTCCGTTGCGAGGATGGTACTAAGGAAGTAGGTTATAAGGTGCCTATACATAAGATCAACAACCTATAACTAAAAGTGATAGTTATACTCATTGGGAGGATCACTAGATCCATGGATTTGCATCGGGCCTCCCGAGTGAACATGCATTGTGTAGTACAATGCTTAAATGCATCGATTTTTGACTGGAGTACAACCATTATGGATTACATGAAGAGACAACTAATAGAGTGTCAGATATGGGAGCACTGAAACTTTAGGTTTGGGACTTTTTTGTGTTCCTTTTTCTTCGAGAGGGTACCCAGTCTTAGTCCTCGAGAGAATATACGAGGGCAAGAGGCCTCTCTCCCAACACTATGCATATGGGTGTAGATGTTTCCGAGACAGAGGGGAGGGAGGACCATCGAGGCCTTTGATGATAAATTCTTTGATTGGTGGTCATGGAAGATTCCAGTAATAGAGGACTACCCCTATGCCATGATCAATTTTTCTAGGGATCCTGACATGCTTGTACCTCCCATAGTGGAGTGAGGAGAGATGGGTAAGTTTTCTTTTCAAATTTATTTAATTTTAATGTATTTTAATATGTATCATTGTTTTGTATATCAGAGTATCTGACACTTATGTATCTATTATGTATAGATGTGGGACCAGTGCGTCTAGCAGACTTCTCAAGGACTAGGCCGCATCCTCGACTAGAGGCAGGACTAGCTACAGCTGTCAAACTAACAACAACAATGGAGGGGCCTCCAGCCAGAGAGGCTGAGAATGTATTGAGACGGGTAGAGAGGAGCCTCACTGTCCTCACTCGTACAGTCCCTATGGTAGAGATTGAGGATCTCCCACCATCGATGCAACCTCATGTTGTTAGGGTGCCATGGACCTGGATCCAACTCTTCCGGCATTTGGCGAATGTCGTCATTCACTATGGCATGGCCAACAGGCCCTGCCCCTAGCTAGGTTGGACTACTTACGTGTTGAGGGCACCTTTTGTATATTTTTGAGGGCATAAGCCCCATCACTCTTATTGGACATATTTTTGAGGCGCTTGCGCCAACCCATGTACTCTAATATTATATATATATATATATATGCATATTTACATGTTTTTATGTCTTATGGGTTACATCTATTTTACAAATGTATTTACATGTGCGTGTGTGTGATTTTCCTTACATGTTTGCAATATGCCAATCTAATACATGATTAGCTAGAGTATTTGTTATTTGATTCAATCTCCTAGGAACATGGATATATGTAATGTAATCAAAGCTTCGTTCCAAGAGACGTACCCTAAGGAACTATAATGTCCCTAAGGGCGAGCCCCATTGTAAATCATGTTTATGAAATGAATTGTAATTATGTTTTTTATAGGCTGGTGAACCAAGTTAAAATAAGATGGTGGGTTTCTGTGATTATTAGGCCAGAGAGCCTAAGTGTTGAAGGCTAAGAGCCTAATTTTGTACATGTATCTATGCACACTATTAATAAAAATATAAACACCGTCGTGTGCAGACCAACCACGATGAATGAGTGATGGGGGACTAAGCTTCCACAGAGTGGGCAAGGGATTAAAGGTTGGAAGGTGGGAAGAGGGGATAAGTGTTGAGCCTAGGGGCTAAGCCTAAGGGCTTAAGCCTTGGGAATAATATTTTAATATTATTCCAAAAAGAATGTGAATAATATGATTTATCCTAAGTTATTTTGGAAGGACAAGTAACTTCCAAATGGATGGAACGCATGCAGTTGCATGGGTGAAAAATGTCAACCCAGGTGCATGCAAATAAAGTGTCTGAGATCAGCCGTGTTGGGGTTTCCTCCACCATTCGATCCTCGACTGCCTGGGATTGAGCCCGTCCAACCTCTGGAAGAGCCCCGTGCATCTTCTGAACCGTACATCCCGTCCGACCCCTGCAAGAGACCTCGTGCCATTCTTAAACCAGGGGCGAAGTCTATGTGTTGATTTTGGGGATAGTCTGTGTTGGTTTCTGGAAAAGCTGATGCATCCTTTGTCCAAGCAAATCGAGCCTGTGTGTGGAGTCTCTATCCCAAAGCCATAACTGTGAGACCATCCTATCATTGTTGAGCCTGTTTGGAAAGCCCATGTCTGTTTTCCCTGTTGGCTGTTGTGGTCACGCAGTGCTGGACTGCATGTGTCTTGTTGGCCAGTTTGTACAACACTCTCTCCAGGTGAGAGAGGTGGTTGAAGTTGGAAGAATAGGTGAGAGAACTTCTAGAAGGAACCATGTAGCTGCCATAGAGCTCAGAGACTTTCAGTCCGGTTTGTTGCTGAAACCCAAGGCAAGGGAGGTTAGTAGCCGAAGGACTGTCTAGGTGACAGAGAAGGTGTATACTCCTGGGGTGTAACAGGCATGTGGGGAAGGAGAGTCTATGGTAGTGAGTATGAGTGGTTCTTGGGAGAAAATTCTTTCCTTGTGACTGTGTGTTTTCCCTGTAACCTCAGCCTAGCCTAGGATTCCTTGCCTTGAGGGTGGAGCTTAGTCTCAGCTCGCGGGTGACCCACTGCTGAGCTTGATGAGCAGTGTGGTCTAAGGCTAGGAGGTTCGTGGAAGGCCTGCACTTGGTTGGTGGAATTACCACCGTTTCAAAGATAAGTACCAGATGATGTTTTAATTACTTTTCTGCATGTCTGTGTATTTATATTTATCATGTATTCTATTGTTCATATGAATTAATGTTAAAGCCATTGATTATTTATAATAGCAATAATTCTTATGGTTACTCTGAGTTTAAATGTGTTTCATTTTATTAAATGCATGTCTTATATATAGAATTAAGTATGATATTGTTATTCTACGTAGTAATGTTGGCCCAACCATGGGGTTGATGGTCGGGAACGTTACAGTTTGGTATCAGAGAATTACAGTATGAAAGAGTGTTACGGGAACCTTCGAGTTAGAGTAGGATCATAAACACGGTAAACCCCATTTAATTGGGACACAACCAGCTAAGCGTATAAGTAGACCCAAAGGTGAGAGATACCATGCGAAAAATCATCATGAAGAAACTCTAAAACTGCACTATATTTGGTGACATTGTTTGTGGTGTCACCTAAAGAGATACCTCCTAAAGATAGCAATTGGCCCTGAGGTGTGAAAATCACCCAAGATGCAGAAGCAAGCTTCCGAGTGTGCCGGCTAGCGTCATCTGCAAACCCAATGAACACCTCTGATTCACTTGACATCTGCCACAATGAAAAAGATGACATAAAAAATGACACGTCCATAAAACCAAAAAGACAAAGGCTAAAAAATGTACAAGAACTATACATATGTTACAGGAAGTCACCCAAGGCGACCGACCTACGAGTAATACTTCTTGAGGTAGAGCCCATTTCTAGGCTCTTCCAAAGCATTTCCCTCAAATTCCACCAGACAATAAGCACCCTTCTTTAGAACCTCCTTCATGATGAAAGGTCTGACCCACATGGGTTTGAACTTGCCTGCCCCCAGGGGGTCCTTATCTTGGTCATAGACTAAGACAAGGTCGCCTTTAGAGCAAATCCAAGGATGGACAAACCAATCATACTGAAACTTGAATTTTTGTTTGTGAGCCTTGTTAGCCAAGGCTGCATCCTGACGCTACTCATCAAGTTGCTCAAGATATAATAAACACACTTCAAGTGGTGAAGTGTCTGGCAATAATTGTACTATGAATTTTAGAGAGGGGATCTGACACTCTATAGGGAAGACTGCTTCCATCCCGTAAATGAGTTGAAAAGGTGATAAACTAGTTGCAGTCTTAATAGATGTTCGGTAGGCCCATAGTGCCGAGTAAAACATCAAATGCCAATTTGACCTGGACGAATTGATCATTCATTGTAGAATAGTCTTAAGGGATTTATTCACAACTTCCACCTGACCATTTGCTTGTGGGTAGTAGGGTGACGAATGTTATTGCCTCAACCCAAGATTTTACATTAACTCAGACATCATTTTGTTCCGAAAGTGACTTCCATGGTTAGTGACAATCTCTCTCAGGATGTTGAAGCTTGATATTATCTGGTTAAACAAAAACAGAGTTGTTGTCTCGCCATCATATTTAAACGTTGGCAAAGCTTCAACCCACTTTGTGAAGTATTCTACTGCTATAATGATATAACGGTACCCCCTTGCAGAAGGAGGGTTGCATGTAGCATAATCAATCCCCCACTATGTGAAGGGACCAACTATGATGACGAGAAACATGGGATTAGGGTGTTCCCTCATCTTCCGAGAGAAGATCTGACATGGGTGGCACTTCTTGACCGATTCAACACAATCTTTGATTAATGTCGACAAAATATAATTGACTTGTAGAATCTTTTGGGCTGTTGTCAACCCAGACAAATGTATGCCACATGCTCCTATGTGTCAATTATTAAGCACGATTTCCACTTCTTCATGAGTGAGACACTGGTGAAGGATGAAATCTACACCTCCACTATAAAAAGTGTCCTCGAGTATGAGATAGTTCTTGGCTTGATGGCGTATACGATGACGCTCATCACGAGAGGTAGAGGTGGTGCACTTCAAAGTCTAGAGATAGAATAGTATATCTCCATACCAGGGGTCTGAAGATGCGATCAAAAACATGTCTCCTTTGATAGGCAACTCCTCGAGTATAATATCACCTAATTTGACTGGAATTTCCAAAATGAGTTTCTCAAAGACCAACGACTTTTTGGATTTTGCCAAGAAAAAATCCAATTCAAATTCTTGGAGGATAACTATCCATCTACTGATCTTTCTACCGATTGTACGTCATGTCAACATGTATTGAAATGGATTCACAATGGAAATGATGGTGGTCTTGTGAAACAATATGTAATGACGAAACCGCTGGACAACATGAACGCCTGCCAATGTGTTATAACCCTAATTTTCACCAGACATGCATTCCTAGCATCAGGCCATCTCACTTGCCATTTTTGCCAAGCCACTACTGAACAACTCTTCTAAAAACCATCCTTTTGAAGGAATACACACCCTGTACCACTGCTGCACACGTGTATACGCTAGCTGACCCACTACAACCCATGTATAATGACAAAAGCACAAAAATAGAAAGTTGTATATGGAATACAAATTTCCAGGTAATTTCCTAAACCGTTTGACCACTCAAAGTCAGTCACTCAACTGGATAACTACCCTCTTCTATCCTATAAAATAAGAGGTAGGGGTCCCATTTGAAAGAAGGAAAATAATAGTACATAAAATCTTCCCTTTTTTGTATTTCCCTTGCCCCAATCTTTTGCAACCATTTTGTGAAGAGAGGAATATGTGGAATCAGTTGGTGCACAGTTGAAGAGGATCACAGGACCAGGTTCAAGGAGTAGTAGCCGATCTCACCATTGTAAGCTACTTTTGTGAGGTTAATGATAATGAAGTGCTTTTCCCGTCTCGCCATATGAGGTGTTCAAATATTCAATTTTGATTATATTTTATTAGAACCTCTAACCCACTAATTCATATATAAGATGCATGTTTGAAGTTCTTTGTTTGTTTGTTTATGAATGTAGGTTGGATTTGGGAGGAAAATTTCAGTCAAGGAGCAACCGAACACAAAAGGATCGACATCAAACGCAGAAAGTCAAGGTAGAGTAACTGGATCCTTTTATCCTTGTGTTTATATATGAATAATGGAGTCTATGGTGGGATGATGGTAAAAAGTAAGAGACTTTAGATGGTTATTTCTGCATGCATTACAAAACCCTTAGTGCTAGTCCGTAGGGGGTTTTCCCACCCACAATAGAATTGGCAACCATACTGGGGATAATCGCTAGGGCTTTTGGGGATACTTTTTGGGTTGTTTAAATTGGTTTGATGACCTTTTTTCTGAGTTTCTGCAAGAGTCTGAGTTTGTAGGGATTCTAGTATTCCATACCAGTATTCATTTCTTTGATTGCTAGACTGCTTTTTATTTTTTTTGAGAACCCATAGAGGCATACACGCCCTGTACAAGGCCTACATGCGTATATACGTGCCCTACCTTTAGACAACCCGCGTACATACGCTGGCTGCTGAAGTGTCAGTATCGTGCCTGAGTTTAGAAAATATTTTTGTTAGGAGAGGTAGTCATCCTCTTCCCTATCAGAAGTGATCCTTCTCAGGGGTTTTCTTGATCAATTATTGGTCTCTATTGTTGCAGTCTATAGTTTAAGTATAACCTCAGATTATCTTTTCTTTATCGAAGTTTCCTTGCATTTTCTTTATAAAAGTAAGTTCCTGTTTCTTTAAGGGATTCTGGTTTTCAATACCAGTACTCCCTACCTATGCTTGACTACTTGTTTTTCATTTTTTTGAGGAGTTGCAGAGGTGAACACGGCCTGTAGTGGGCCTACATGTGTGCATACGCGCCCTTCCCTTGGAAAACCCGCATACATACGCTTGTTGTTTAAGTGTTAGTAGCATGCCTGTTGAGAAAATTGTTTTTTTAGAAGAGGCATTCATCCCTTTCCTTGTCAGGAGTCACACTTCTCAGGGGTTTTCTTGCTCTAGCCTTGGTATCTGTCATAGCAGTATGTAGCTTAGGTTTGACTTCAGCGTAGCTTTTTTTTTTTTTCCGAAAGATTTCTTGTTTTTCTTTATTGGGTTTTTGGATGAGATTGTGAGTCTGTTCTGATCTACCTTTTTGGGTTTGGTCAGTGACTACCTGCGATCCACAGAAGATCTAGAATTCATTTCTTGGTATTTTATTGTCTTTATTTTTCCCCTTTTTCTTTTGAAAAGAAGAAAAGAATACATTTTAAAATTTCTTGTTTTTTGAGGCATAATAAAAAAATATAGATTTCACTTTCTTTGTTTGGTCAAGTAGTTGGTTGTTTGTATTAAAAATCAGAAAAAAGAATGCTTTCATAAGTCATTGGATGATTGAATTAGGAAAATAAGTAGCTCGTAGTCAAGAGAAATATTTTTTTGAGTTTTTCTGTTAAAAGATCTTTAAAAAAAAAGTAGTTTGAAAGTTGGTTAAAGATTTTAAATGTGCAAATATGAATTTGTGAAGAGGAAGTAGTTTGTTTTCAGTTTCAGTATATGCTCTTCTCTTTCCTCTCTTAAAAACATCATTGGTTTCATTTCCGTTCCCTTTTTTACTAAGACAACCACTAAAATTAACAATTAATTAAAATCAACTAGACTTTATGATTGTAGGGTCCATCAACTAGTGTAGGCTAGAGCCTTGATTTAGGATTGGAGAGGAAACTCTTCAAGGCTACAAAAACAAACATAAGAGTCTATGCTAGGGAGTTCTAAAAGTCCACTATCATGAAAGTTATCCAAGACCCCCCTTTAACATAGGGGATAAACATGAGGTCAGGTGAGAAAAGGTTGCGGAGATAACCCCTCCAAAGACGGACCAAGCATAGTAGGGAACACATATAGAGGGCTTATCTTGGGATTTTGTTGATCACATTTGTTATGGAGCTTCGTGGGTCTAGAATCTATTTGAGGTCATCATTTTTCTTGCGAAACACTTACTTTCGATACCCTTGAGAGGTTTCAGGCTTGATACCCTGCTCATTGCGGTCCACCCGACTGTCGAATGTACTCGTCTGATGAATGTTCGCGCACTGGCAACCTAATTGCCCTTATTTTAGGGACTTACAAAGGTGACTGCGGGGGTATACCGTGGTACCTAGGATAGACATCGGGCCATGCTTTGCAGAGTATACCCAAAGGGTGCTTCTATATTCGAGTTTCACTTGCACCGGTAAGTTTATCTAGTGTTGGTTGTTGTAACTGTTCTTCCAACTAGCTAGTGACTGCTTGTTTTATCTCATAAGGACTTTTTCTAGTGTGTGCTGGTTATTTAATGTTAATAGAAATCCCTAGTGTGTCATTGATATTATCACACAGTGGAGGATCAAGAGATCCGTCGATAACGAAGTCTTCTTGGCCTGTCACCGGTCAATCTGAAGCCACCCTCGCGACCGCTAAGGCGAAGGCTAGACCAACAAGGTTCTTTTGAGGTGACCAGGTCACAGGAAACTGTGCCCAACCCATCTCTAAGAGAAGAACATTTGATTCCAGAGGAACCAACCATTTCAGACCTTGGAGCAGAAGCTCTTGGTCCATATGAACCTCCGAACACTGATATATTGACACCCGTTGTTGTACAAGTTTATCCTTACGAGTGCTTGATAGTGTCACAAGAAGCAATGGAACCAAATGTTGTGACTTCTTCAGGGAATTCCCATATTCCCTCCACGACTGTCACTACAGGGGGTGTTCCACCTCCTAACCAAACGTCGTTGGTCCGGGCCACTATGGTCTCGACTGCATCTACCTCAGGCAATGGTATGATTATGTCTATGGCAGCGATCACTACTCCATTTACCCAGAATGTGATAGGCCCTCCATTCTCATACGGGATGCCTGGCTTCAGTATAAGCCCTGTACTTTCCTACTCCAGTCTGCAGACTTTAGGTCTCAGGGCAGGGAGCTCCAATGCTCCTCTGCAAGGATCCATGGGGGGCACTTCATCTTCCTATAACACTTTCCCTTACAGAGGGGGTCATATACCTCCTTCATCCCCTTCGCTCAGCGGTGCTCACTAGCATCCCACTGGGCCGAACGTAAATTTTAGTTCATTTGGAGCAGGTAGTCAAGGACTTCATTCTTATAACATGTCGATTGGTTCAACACCGTTCTCTTTGTTTGGCACATTTAGTAACAATGCTTTCTAGTTGACCTCCTTCTTGGTCAGGGGCAACCCTGGTTATGGACAACAAAATCCTGTACAAGGTACTATTCCTGCATAGGGGGAAAACTTAGGAATTCCTTCCTCACAAGGACAATGGAATCCATGGCAAGGGTCAGTTCCCTTATCAGGGATGCTGATCAGGGGAAACCCCTTCCATGGCCAATGGAACCCCGGGCAAGGCTCAACACCTATGCCTGGTGGATAAACAGGGGGAAACCCTTCCCAAAATCCTTGGAATGTGATGCAAGCCCAACCCTTCATGTCCTATTACGGGAATCAACCAATGACATATCAATAAGCGTAGAATCTGTACACTGGTCAAGGCCATGGTTATTACCAGAACCCTAGCTAACAACCTAACTTTTCCTAGCAACCTAGTGACCGCCAAACTCCAGGCACCTTTTTCCCTGGTCATAATCAACAGCCCAAACTATCATTTCTGGCAACTCTGCACTTACCAGACTTGACAAGGTTATTGAATGACCCCATCTTTCATGATCCGTGTTGGCCTCTTATGCTGACGAAGTTGCCTTTGAACATTCCAAAGTTCAAATATAAGCCTAATGAAGATCCGGGAGATCATGTGACTACCTTTCATCTGTGGTTCTCGTCCAATTCGTTGAAATATGAATCCATCCAGTTGCGTTTGTTTAAATGCACTCTCATCAGGAGTGATGAAAAATGGTGCATTGAGCTCAACTGCTCGAGATACTCTTCCTTTGACGAATTAGCAGTGGATTTCTCAAACCATTTCCAATTACCTGTGAGATACGATGTCGGCACTGAATTGTTGGCCAACTTTGATAAGACAAAGGAGGACCATATCTCTGATCACATACGAGAATGGAGACATCAGAAGAGTTTGATAAAAGTGTCAGTCCCACTAGCATTCCTTCTATTGTGGTTCCTTAGGTCTTTGGTACCCCAGTTATACAAAGACATCGCAACGTCGGGAGTGTTTTCTGAAGAAGATGTAATAATGAGAGATCAATAGCTAGAGCTGATTTACTCTCAATCTAGTTTACTTTATGAAATTTTTCCATATGCACCACGGTCAATACTTGACAAGACTAGACATAGAGTTGGGCCACATGCCGATGGTATTGTTGGTTCAACACATAAATCCTGTTGAACAACTGTCAAAACAATTGTAGCAATTGTCGATATAGCAGAAAGTGGCCAACCAAACCAGTGGTCCGACTGCTCCCCCTACCCAAATGTCAGATGTACACAGTGTGCAATCGACTAGCCCAAAGGCCACCCAATATCTTGAAGGAAAGAAGAAATAACAAAAGAAGGGTAAGGGGGATAATAAACCTACCGATAATATTGGCGGGGGAAACAATGAAAAGAAGAAGTCGAAGTATCTGTGTAACCTGTGCACATAAGACCATCTGACTCACTAGTTCCCTCAGCTTGCGGAGGCCCAAAAGTTATTGGTGCAGCAGTAGCCTACTATGTTAATGAACCCATTTCAACATGGGAAAAATTTAACTCAAGCCTCTCCGAGCATGGACGGGGATAGTTAAGGACCCCCTCCATATTTGAGTAACTCTTCATCTATGAATGTGTATATGATGAAAGGTGATGCCTATATATCGACTAGAGTGCATGATTACGGAATGAGAAACACCTCTGAGAAGAGTAAAGAAGCCAAAACCCACCTCTTCCTCTCTAGATCAGGAATACGTTGGGATAAACAATGACACACATCCCAAAATGTGTGTTCAAGAAAGCTTCTCACAATCCAAATGCAAGGGCCACCCAGAACTACTCTATGGTGGAGAATTTGTCTCAAAACCCTTGTGTGATGTCTGCTTTGGAGGTCCTCTAGAGTTTCCCTCCCTAGAGAAAGGCTCTATTAGACACCTTAGGGTCTACTGAGATTTCTAATCCGGGTATGATCATACTTGATACGACTGAATTAAAACCTCATCTCCCTTACCACATGGCGTTTCAGATAGTAGTGGCTTACACCATGAAACATTTTACCTGGAACATTTTTCGCACGGTGGTTCATGAGGGTGCCTCGACATGCGTCATGTCATTGGCATGTTGGAAGGCCATTGGCCAACCTATTTTGTCTCCATCACCGACTCTTCTAACCACTTTCGACGATCATTCGTTCCGACCACATGGCATCATCCCCTCTTTTCCTGTGCAGTCAGGGGGGAAGACCGTGTGCGTCGAAGTTGAAGTGGTTGATGCATATCTCAACTACAATATATTTTTAGGAAGGAGTTGGACCTATGCTATGAAAGAAATGGTCACTAAAGTTTTCTAGGTCTTGTTGTTTCCACATGAGGGACAGATCGTGACCATTGATCAGTTATCTTTCTCCCATCCTAACCCTTCATTGGGGGCATCCACGGTCCCGATGATTGATAACCCTCAACCCAACATTGTCAACATAAGGGTTGGTTTGTTCCCACCTTTGATGGGTACTTTCAAATACCCACCTTCTTCCGACGATGTTAAGCTTGTTTCAGACCAGCCTAAGGTTGATATTTTTCAAGTCTCATCATTTCGTACAACCTGCTTCAATGATATGTGGACTCTTCCTTCCCCATCGGCCACGATGGAAGGGACAGGGCACCATGGTATGGCCACGCCCTTATCCGTAGAAGAAGTTATGTACTCAATCGTCCAACAAGCTTCCATCGACCCCAATCCGACTCCCGTACATGAGTTAGATCCGATTCTCGAGCCGACTTGGGCTCAAGGTTCCCTTGCCAATACTGATTCTTTAGACTTAGTCTTTCCCTCAGACGAAGAAATTATTGAAGCAATGACTATTCCAGATAGACCCTAAGATGATATCCATCACAGATCTTATTTACTCCTAGAGTTAAGAAGAATTGAAGCAGGAGAATTCACTTTGACTATGACTGGAGATAGGTCTTGTCCTATCAATCCCTTGGCTACACATGCAGTTTACATTGAGGGTAATATGGAAACCATCACTGAAATGATAACTATAGATATCTCTAGAACCCCTAGCATCATAGAGAATATTCTCATCAGAGTTGATTGTTCCCCTGAGGAGATTTGAATATACACAGATTTATTTAAAGAATTTCACAACGTTTTTTCCTGGTCTTATGAGGAAATGCTAGGCATTGATCCAAGAATCGTTGAACACTAAATCACGAATTATCCTGATGCTAAGCCGGTATGGAAGAAGCTTCATCTAGTCAATCCTAAGAAAGAAGTAGCTATTAAGCATGAAGTAGAGAAACTACTCAAAGCAGGTTTTATCTACCACGTTCATTTGACTCAATGGGTGTCAAATCTTGTTCTGGTCGACAAAAAATAAGGTACGATTCATGTATGTACAAACTTCTATGATTTGAACAAAGCCCATCCAAAGGATAATTTCCATGCACCATTTATTGACCAGATAGTCGATGAATGCATAGGTTGCGAGTCCTTTTCTTTCATGGATGGTTTTTCGAGATACAATCAAATATAGATCAAACCCGAAGACCAACACAAAATCGCTTTCATTTTCCTGTGGGGTACATTCTCTTATCGGAGGATACCTTTTGGTCTGAAAAATGCTAGAGCTACCTTTCAGTGGGCCATGTCTTTTTATTTACATGATCTCAAACATATAGTCGAGGCTTACCTTGATGATTTAGCATCACGATCTCATAAGAGAGCTGATCATCCCACACACCTCCCACTTATATTTGAGAGATGTCACTACTATCGGATTCGCTTGAATCCAAACAAATGCATTTTTTGTGTGATGTCGGGTCATATACTAGGTTTCATAGTTTCAACAATAGGGATCGTGGTCAATCCTCTCAAATTTGAGGCAATATTTCAGCTGCCTCCTCCGCACACAATCCTTCAGCTTCAAAGTTTACAGGGAAAAGAGAAATTTTTACGGCATTTCATTGCAAACTATGTCAAGTTAACAAAGGGATTTATGTGTTTACTAAAGAAGGATGTTCCTTTTCATTAGGATGAAGCTGCTCAATTATCTTTCGAAGCGTTGAAACACGCCCTCACGACTGCCCCTCTGCTTCAGCCACCCAATTATAATAAGGATTTATTATTATACTTGGTGGCGGTAGAGTCGATTGTCGGTATGGCCTTGGTTCAAGAGGATCATTTTCTCTCAGAATATGTGATTTATTACCTGAGCCAAGGCCTGGTTGGACCGTAACTCAATTATTCCCACATTGAAAAACTTGCATTGGCAGCAGTTCATGATGTCCAACGGTTCCGTCATTATATCATGTTTCGCAAGACCACTGTCATTATCATTGTGAATATGTTTTAATATGTGTTGACATGATGAGTAAATGGAAGAAAGATCAATATATGAATAGTTGTCCTCCAGGAATTTGACTTAGATTTTGTTTCAGCGAAACAAAAAAAGTCACTGGTTTTTGCAGAACTCATCTCAGAATTTTCGGTCGAGTCAAGTGATGGTATGCCTGAAGAGTCACTTATTAAAGGAGACATGTTTTTGATCATGTCCTCGGACCCCTAGTATAGAGATGTACTTGTCTATATCTAGACTTTGAAGTGCCCCGCCTCTTCTTCTTGTGATGAGCGTCGTCGTATATTCCATCAGGCCAAGATTATCTCATACTCGAGGACAGTTTATATCGTCAAGGTGTATATTGCATCCTTCGCCGATGTCTCACTCATGAAGAAGCATAAATCATGTTTAATGATTTCCACACTAGAGCATGTGGCGATCATTTGTTTGGGTTGGAAACATCCCAAAAGATTCTACGAGATGGTTACTTTTGGATGACATTAATCAAATATTGTATTGAATCGATCAAGAAGTTCCACCAGTGTCAGATCTTCTCTCAGAAGATGAGGGCACACCCCGCTCCCATGTTTCCCATCATTACCATTGGTCCTTTCACCAAGTGGGGCATTGATTACACTACATGAAACCCCCTTTCAGCAAGGGGTCACCATTATACCATCATAGCAGTAGACTACTTCACCAAGTGGGTCGAAGTTATGCCAACCTTCAAAGATGACGGAGAGACTACAACTCTCTTTTTGTTTAACTAGATTATAGCAAGGTTCGACGTCCCAAGAGAGATTTTTACTGAACATGGTAGTCACTTTCAGAACAAAATGAAGTCTAAGTTAACATCAAATCTTGGGTTGAGGCAAGAACATTCTTCACCCTACTACCCACAAGCGAATGGTCAGGTGGAAGCTATAAATAAATCTCTTAATACCATTCTACAGTGAATGATCAATTCGGCCAAGTCAAATTGGCATTTGATGTTATACTCGACATTATGGGCCTACCAAACGTCTGTTAAGACTGCAACCAATTTCTCACCTTTTCAACTCATTTATGGGATCAAAGCAGTCTTTCCCATAGAGTGCCAGATCCTGTCTCTAAATTCAGCAGTACAGTTATTGTCAGGCACTTCACCACTTGAAGAGCATTTATTATACCTCGAGCAACTCAATGAGCAACTTCGTGATGTAGCCTTGGCTAACGAGGCTCACAAGC
Organism: Picea engelmannii; assembly: GCA_009831015.1. Lineage (NCBI taxonomy): Eukaryota > Viridiplantae > Streptophyta > Pinopsida > Pinales > Pinaceae > Picea > Picea engelmannii. The sequence goes on along the minus strand of ML792329.1, from coordinate 537,357 downwards.
AAAAATTCAAGTGTCAATATGATCGATCCGTTCGTCCTCATATTTTCTCTAAAGGCGACCTTGTCCTGGTCTATGACTAAGATAAGGACCCCCTGGGGGTAGGCAAGTTCAAACCCATGTAGTTCAGACCTTTCATCATAAAAGAGGTTCTAAAGAAGGGCGGTTATCACCTGGTGGAAATACTTTGGTGGAGCCTAGAAAAGGGCTCTACGTCAAGAAGTATTACTCGTAGGTGGGTCACATTGGGTGACTTCTTGTAACATATGTATAGTTCTTGTACATTTGTTTTTGTAGTTTTTATCTTTTTAGTTTTATGGACGTGTCTTTTTTGATGTCATATTTTTCACTGTGGAAGATTTCAAGTGAATCAAAGGTGTTCATTGGGTTCACGGACGATGCTAACTAGCACACTCTGAGGCTTTCTTCCGTAGCTTGGGTGATTTTCACACCTCAAGGCCATTTGCTATCTTCAGGAGTTATCTATTTAGGTGATGCCACAAACAATGTTTTTTAATACAACATAGTCTTAGAGTTTCTTCATGATGCTTTGTCACATGGTATCTCTTACCTTCGAGTTTACTTAGACGCTCAGTTGGTTGTGTCTCAATTAAATGGGGTTTACCACATTTATAATCCTATTCTACACCGACGATTCTTTAGGGTACGTCTCTTAGAATGAATCTTTGATTACATTACATATATCCATGTTCCTAGGATATTGAATCAAGTCATAGATACTCTAGCTAATCATATATTACATTGGCATATTGCACACATGTAAGAAAAAGCACACACACGCACATGTAAATAAATGCAATCCATACAACACAAAAAGATGTA
>ML792329.1:471552-536467 GCA_009831015.1 Picea engelmannii | reverse complement strand
ATATTGCAAAGTATCAGAGTACATAGGTGGGCACGAGTGCCTCAAAAAATAGGTGTCCATGTTATCGGACTAATCGGTAGGTGCAGACACTAATTGATCTCTCTAGATCCACCTGGATCTAGAACAAAATAGGACAGGACATGACTCTTTCCCTAAGTTTTGACCATTGAATTAGCTAGTAGGGAGGAACAAGTAACATACCTTTGTATCGCTTCCTAGGGTCTCTGTTGCTCCCACTTCACTCCAGTGCTCTCGTGAAGTCAAGACCAAGACAACACAAACCAACCAAAGTGAAGATAGCACAATATATTCAACTGTCAACTTATGTGTATGATCAAGGAATTACACAATAAAGTGAGAATGGCTTTATGGGAAAGGGACATGTCACTGTATCATATTAATTGAAAGTAGAACATTACAACCTGATCACCTTGATGTCGCAAGCTCCCTTTCAGTGGCTCTTGGCTCCAACACACACACTTGCTCAATCCTTGTATGAAGAAGATCAAGTCCTCTTGATAGACTTGCTAGAGTCTCCAAGCTCCTGCTCAAGCTAAGTCCTTCACACAATATTTCACCAATTGTCCAATGAATCTTTCTTAACCTTTTCCATGAGAATTCCCTCAATATATAGGAGAGAATGAGATGGTTACTTGGATAAGAATGATCCCACAATATTATGGAAACCAATACAAGGATAACCATTCGAATGCCAACCCATTCTTCTAGAAGATTCCCTTCTAGAACCATCGAGAATTCATCTTTTTCCATGCTTTAGAGATGGTTCATACCCTAGCTATATAGCACAGTGCGAGAATTTTTCACCCTAGCTTAAGGCAGCCTGCGAGAATGGGTCATTCTCACACCCTGGGATACTAGCAACCTGCGAACTCTCTTCAAAAGTGAGTTTTCTGGGAAGAGATGAATGTTAGTTTTCTCTGGAGAAAGTTCTTATGAGGAGCCTGAGTACACCATCATCAATACACCATCATGATGACCAAAATCATGGGCAACAGAATGCCCCCCAAAGTATGAGGCCGGAACCAGTGACAGCCGAAAGACTTTGCAAGCTGCATGTGTGTGTTGGAAAACATGAGCACACCTAATCGGAAACCTGCGAACAACGAAGTATCTGCAGAATATCATATATATTAATTATAAGGTAGGAATTCCCATACTCATATCATAGACTGATAACATTGTAGACATAGGTCATGGCCACCAATCATACACTATGAATCCATGCCGTCAAAATATATCATAGCCACCAAGAATACACTGTGGATCTATATGAGAAAATTCAAATTGAGACGACATAGCCACGAGACATACATAGTGGATATATGTGTCACATATTATACATATTCCATCGCAACCTAGAAAAAGAGATGATATCCAGGGTCTTCAATCTCGTCCCCCAAAAGTACGAATCTAACCATGTGATTACATGTGTTGAAGTCGAACATGGTAGAAACCACTTGATTAGCGGTCATTGATGAAACCGTTAACAAGTGCAAGGGAAATCACCATTGATGTCAATGAATCCCAAGGTACTCTAGTACAATCCCTCAAATGTGAATGAATGAGTTGAAGTCGAACATCTAATGGAATATTTCGATTACGGGTCAATGATGTAAACCCACTGTCGAAAGCAAGGAAACCTACCATTGAGGCATGCAAGTTCCAAGGTACCAAAGAATTTCTAAGTCTTGTTTCCGAATAATGAGCTGAAGTCGATGAAACAAAACTCGTCACAGGAGGGACTTGATGTATCCCCCATCAATGAAACAAAATGAGTAACAGATTTTGAAGGTGAAAAAGAGTATGATGTAAGTTGAACTAGACACAGAGAAGGCCGACACAAAGAGAATGGACAATTGCAGATGGCCGACTCAATAGAGGTTTTGGATGAACTTCTCTTGAACATATGAATGACATGACCAATGATTTGGCAGCATTGACTCAAAGATGACACAGGGAATGACCCTGTAGCAAATCGAATGAGAGACCGATGGATTTCCCAAACTGGCTTCAAATAATGAATAGGGGGTGTCATGTTCAAGAGTGACACTTACTGCCAATCAATATAAAGATGAAAACATATCCCTTTCCCAAATTTTCCCCCACCATTTCTGGTGAGTACCTCCTTATTTTTACGCAAGCTTTTGGAGGATAACATATGCTTGTTGATATAGGCTTATCCTTTGGATAATTCCTTCGGAGTATATTTAACGAACCCTAGGAAGGAGTGGTTCGGTCCCATTACAGGTCTGTTGGTGCTTGTTTAATGAGTCTAAAGATAGAAAACTTGAAGGTTTTTCATGATTATAGAGTTTGGAAAAACACTTAAAAGAGAACTCTCTCAGTTCCTTTTTCGTAAAATAGTTTGATGAGATCGAAAAAGAGATAAATTATCGCTCACCGGATGCTTTCTTCAAATACTTTATCGAGCGTAAAAATAGCAAGGTCGCTCGACTATCTTTTCATGTTTAGAGAGTCTAAAAAGAGCTTAAAGAGGACTCCAGGGGGGTTCCTTTTTTGTATAACCTTGTTGAGCCTGAAAAAGCGATAAAAGTATGCTCAATCGCGTTCTCATGTATTTTCAAGCGTGAGAACGGACAAAGACCAAGATCGAGGTTTTATACAAAAACCATAAAAAAGCAATCAAAACATGCGATGAAAAAAAAAAATTATGTCCGCATCCCTGTATATGAACATCGAAGTCATTACGCCTGCAAAAGTTACACTCAAAAGGACATTAGGGTTTAGGCTTTAATTAATAAATAATTATAAAAAATTCAAATAACATGGTAAAAGTAAATATAAAGAAATAAAAACTCTTTTTACCATATCATTTTCACTTTTCACTATTTGAGCCCCAAAACCCCTCTTTTTACCCTTGAAGTTCGGTGTCAGATTGCAGGAGTTACGGGCATCCATTTGACGAGACATCAATGAAAGTGAGGTAGGCTCTTTGTCCTCTACTCTTTCATGGTTTTATTTTGTATTTTCATTGGTTAAAACTCATTTTTTGAGTTTGTTTTGTGAGCCCTACTTGCGCTCAGTCATTCTCGCAGGTGGGCTACACGGGACCTGCGAGAATGGGTCATTCTCGCAGGTGAGCCCATAGCAGCCTGTGAGGTTCTCGCACTGTGCCCAAAGGGCACCTACGAGAACCACAAAACACAAAAGTTCTTTTAAAATTTTCTCAATGAAAGAGAACCAATTCATGAATAGAGTTACTAATCCTCTTCTTGTGCTTCTTATGCAGGTAGTTGGCCATCAAAATGGTTCTTGAATGGCGTTAAAGGGAGCATGAAGAAGACAATGCCATTGCTGGAAATCATCCACCCACTATTGCCGCTTTGAGAAACTGTGGTCTTCTGAAGTACTTTTATATCCCGGGCATGAGGGCCCAAGTCATGTTATTAGAGTACCTCGTGCATATGTGGGATCCCGATCAGCAGGTATTTCATGTAGGGGTCCACACACTCTCCTTAGATATTGAGGACATTTACTTCTTGATTGGACTGTCATGGCGTGGGTACCACGTGAGCCTGACTGGTAGCAGAGGTGGTGGGCTACCCATGAGTGAGTACTGTCACTTACACTGTGTTCCCGAGGTAGAGAGGAAGAAAGGGAAAGTAGTTATTTGGGGAGTATGGGATTTTACCCTCCGCACTATCTTGTTTACCATAGCTCGGATGGCTGGGATATTCGCTCCTCACATGGCGCTACAGAGTTACTTACAGTATGCCATAGAGTCTACTGAACCTCGGGTTTTTAACTAGGCAGATATTGTGCTTCATAGTATGAAAAATCAGTTGACCAAATGCAGACGAGGAGACCTGAACAAATTCGGGTACGGATCTTTGTTAGTGTCCTTCTTTCTCGAGAGGGTTCCATTACTAAGGCTGCAGGTTGAGTGGAATTTACTGGCTCCTAGGGATCCAAGAATGTTGAGATGGTGTCGGCTCATGGCCCGGCACGTAGCTAGACCAATCATCAAGTATGATGATACCTTCCTCGATTGGCTGCGACCACAGATGTTTATGGTCGACGATTATGCTTATGCTGGTTTGGATTTTCGAGGAGATCCAGACTTAGTCCTACCAGAGGATGCTCAGTGGGGGGAACTTGGTAAGAAGTACACAATTGTTTCCTTTTTAAATGTTTTTTTTATGAATTTTTATCATATGAAAATGTTTTTTATATGTTCGTCGAAAGAATAAATACAAAATTCATTGTTGATGACACAGATGTGGGACCTTACCGACCTCCTAGTACTTCTCCCATTCAGTGATGAGGAGAGGTAGCGCTAGCGCCACAATACGTTAAGGATTATCAAGTAGTGGAACAAAACCTAGAGGGCTTGGCCGCAGATATTCTAGACATGCCTATTGGAGAGGTTCCACGACGCGATCAACGTCATACAGTAGGAGTGTCAGAGTCCATGAGTCTACTGCTCCATGGAGTTTCCTTGGAATTCATGTGTTACCGTGAACGTCATCCATGACATCACTTTGTAGAATCTATGAGCTTCAGATTTTGACATTTTAGTCTTCGGACAAAACTTTTTTGTAAAAAACTCTTTTGATCGTTATATATACAGATGGCTTATACTGATTTATCATGTGTTGTGTGAAACTTGATGTGATTGATTTACAAATGATCCAAATGTTTGTCTAATACATATTTAGCCAATGCATCAGTTAAGGTATTTAGACATCTACGAATATGTTGATATTCAATATAATCAAAATAACGTTCCAAGAGGCGAATTCGCAAATACACCCGTAACAAAGTAGGACTTCGAATAGTATAGACATTACTTAACTATCATACTACAAGCTGTGAATCGAGTCGCACAACCAAATGATGGATTCCGAGCAAGATAGCATCAACCAATAATTCGATAACGGTGTTATACTCTACAATATTGTTGGTCGCACGACCGAGACACACACCTCATAAGGAGACAAGTTCATTTGTAGGGGTGTAAATTGCCCATGCAGCGGAAGTAAGGTTCTGAGTACTACGACTAGCACCATCAGCGAAGCCAATTTAGGGTAGCGAAGACTCCGACATCTGGAAATCAAACACAATGTCACATAAGGGCAGAGACCAGATAACAACAAAAGCAAGCTATAGTAACACACAAAAAGTATGATACAATAAAAATACAAGTACTCATGCACAGACGATTTTATGCATAGTACTTCTTCAAGTACAACCCATTCCTGGGTTCACTCAAAGAGATACCATCGTAATCCACTAACTCATAAGCCCCTTTTTCCAAAACTTGTCGAACAATATAAGGACCTTGCCACATGGCTTCGAATTTCCCATCTCCTAACATATCTCGATCTTGTTCATAGAGGAGAACAATATATCCTTCAGAGAAAACGTGAGGCTTGACATGTTTGTCGTATTGGGCCTTGACACATTTTTTCTGAGCTTCTATGACTAAGGTGGCATCACGTCGAGTTTCGTCTAATCGCATAAGATACAATAGATGTTCTTCCTCAGGTAGAAGTATTTGGTAGGAGTTCAATAGCTAGTTTTAAAGAGGGTATCTTACATTCAATTGGGAGAATGGCTTCCACATCATAGACTAACCGGAAAGGTGTAAACCCAGTAGCAGACTTGACGGATGTCCGATAAGCCCACAATGCTGAAAACAACATTGTGTGCCAACTTGTTTTGTGAATCCCTATCATTCGTCGAGCATAGTTATGAGAACTTAGTTAATTACTTCAACCTGGCCATTGTCTTGTGGGTAATAGGGCATTGAGTTATCATGGTGAAGACCCAACTTTTCAGTAAGTTCGGACATCATGAAATTCCTAAAGTGGCTACCATGATCAATGACGATAGCTTGGGGAACACCAAAACGAGCTATGATGTGATTAAAAATGAATAATGTTGCGATCTTTCCAGTGTTTTCAAATGTCGGCATCACCTCAGCCCATTTCGTAAAGTAATCGATGGCTACAATGATGTAACCATGCCCCCCGGCCGAGTGAGGGTGACATGTCATGAAATCGATGCCCCATTTCGCAAAGGGACCAACAGAGATCACAAGGTGAAGAGGAGCAGGATGTGACCGTATCTTCTGAGTATAGGTCTGGTAAGCATGGAATTTTTGAATGGCGATTATGCAGTCAATAAATAATGAAGGCCAAAAATACCCTGCTCGTAAGATCTTCTGGGCAGTAGCATATCCAGATATATGACCACCACAGGCTCTAGAATGGTATTCATTCAGAGCTCTCTCAGCCTCGTCGAAAGTGAGGCAACGTCGAAAAACAGAGTCAATCCCCCGACGATAAAGAGTATCCTTGAGGATAATGTATTGACAAGCTTGGTATCGGATTCGTCATCGTTCAGTACTAGAAAAAGTTGGCTAAAAAGTTTGGGTTTGGAGATATATAATGATATCACCATACCAAAGATTGTCAATGATGATAAGGAAAAGAGATACATTGGGCGATGAATCAGTTGCTAAATTTTCCGTGTCAGAATGGGGAAAGTCGCATATCAACTCAACAAATACTAAGGACTTCTTAGACTTGGCACGTTCAAATTCCAAGTCAAACTCTTGGAGTATCACAATCCATTTGGAGTATTTTCCCCCTAGCAATTGACGGGTGAGAATGTGTTGCATAGGGTTGCAATGAGAAATCACTGTAGTCTTGCATGAGAGGATATAGTGCCAGAAGTGTTGGACGACTTGGATGGCAGCCAAGGCCAGTTTTTCGACATGTAAATACTTGATTTCAGTAGGCGTTAGACTTCGACTCAAGTAGTAAATAACATGTTCATCGTTAGCATCATCCTCTTGGACAAGAACCATGCCAATGGTGTAATCTAAGGCAGCAAGGTAGAGGAAATAATCGCGACTATAATCGGGAGGAAAAAGAAGCGGAGCACACGTTAGGGACAATTTCAAAGCTTCGAAAGCATTGTTGGCGATGGTATCCCAGACGAACTCTGAACCCTTTTTTAAGAGCCGCGTAAATCCATGAGTTATCTCAGCATAATTTGGGATAAAATGACGAAGAAAGTTTGCTTTCCCCTGCAAACTTTGTAACTGGCGAAGTGTAGAAGGAGGAGGGATATTAAGGATCGCCTCAACCTTTAAAGGATCCACCCAGATCCCCTGACATGAAATGATAAAACCTAGAAGGCGGCCAGATTCCACATTGAAAACGCACTTATGAGGATTCAAATGTATATGGTAGAACCGACAGCGAACGAAAATGGCTCGAAGGTGGGTTGGGTGATCGACGCGGTGCATTGAATGAGAAGGAAAATTGTCCAGATAGGGTTGAATGAGATGCTTGATATCATGGAAAGCATAAGACATAGCACGTTGAAAAGTTGTGCCAACATTCTTGAGACCGAAAGGGAGTTTCCAATAGGAAAAAGTACCCCAAGGACAAATAAAAGCAGTCTTATGTTGATCCTCGGGAACAATGTTGATTTGATTATACCTGGAGAAACCATCCACGAGAGAGAAGATTTCACTTCCGGTGCAATCGTCGACAATATAATCGAAGAAAGGGGTAGGAAAGTTGTCTTTGGGACAAGCTTTGTTGATATCCCTATAATCAACGCATACACGAATAGTGCCTTGTTTCTTGTCGATCGGGACAAGATTAAAAACCCAGTCCATGAGAGCCACCGGATAAATAAATCCGGCTTTAAGAAGTTTTTCGACTTCGATCTTGATAGCAGCCGCTTTACGTGGGTGAACTGGATGAAGGCATTGCCGGACGGGTTTAGCATCGGGGTATGTCTTGATCTCCTGTATCACAATTTCAGGGTCGATACCCAGCATTTCTTCGTAGCTCCAAGCGAAGATGTCATGAAACTCTTTGAAAAGGGATGTGTAGGTGACGATTTCGTCAGAAGAACACAAAGCTCTGATATGGACATTTTCAACAATCCTAGGTTTGATAGATATGTCGTGGGGAATAGTGGGTGAAATATTGCTTAAGCTCCCTTCAGAAAACACATCATGTGCGGACTTGGGAATGGTTGAGATGACGACAACAGTCGATGAGGTCGATATCCATTGGTAGTTCTCAATGGTATGTTGCTCCAGAAAGAGGATGGAACGATGATGCCCATCATCCCAAGGGGTGTCCTCCATGACAGACATGATCATCTCGTCAGTGGGAAAAATGACACGAAAAGGATCGGGAGACAACTCATCAAGAGAGGGGGTAGAAGTCATTGCCAATTGAATGGCCTGATAGGAAGATTCGACTGGACTTAATGACATTTCATCACCGTAACGAAGATAATCCCCAGGGTCAGGTACTATCCAGGGGTCGTGAGACACAAAAAGTTCATGAAGCGAAGTGGATATCACGTTGATTGAAGCAACAGATGAGTGTGGAACATCGGACGGTGGAATGGGGAAAGTACCCATTAACGAAGAGTCTTTGATAAGGCCTACACCGACGTTCTCATAACCCGGTGGGGTTTTAGCGATGAACGGTACATTGCCATTACGGGAATCAGAATTAAAGAAGGCTAGTTGGTCGATGGTGACAACCTTTCCTTGATGTGGGAAATGTACCACACAGAAAAGAGTCGACACAACTGCACGAATGGAATCGATCCAGCTGCGGCCAAGTAGAAGATTGTAATCAAGGGGAGCGTCGAAGACTTCCACTTCGACTTGGACCATTTTGCCTTCTAGCGTGATGGGCAATGAAGGAAGGACACCGTAGGGCTTAAAAATGGAACCATTGAAGGCTTTGAGAGTGTTCTGGGATTTGTTCAAAGGGGGAGAGCCAATGGCCTTCCATCAAGTAAGATACATGACACACGTCGAGGCACCCTCATCAATAACGGTTTGACAAATGTTTTTTTCAGAGACAATCACTTGGATATGGAACGCGAGTTGAGGGGGTAACCTTGGAATGTGATCTTCCAAATCAAAGATTATTAGATTCATATCTATTGGGTCGATTCCACCAATAGCTTTCAACAGTGCCTTCCATTGTGTGGGACAACTTTGAAGGACTTCGAGGGCTGACATCCCAGAAGGTGCTTGGGCCAGATCTTCAACAATGTTGTAGTTCTGGGCAGCACGAGCATGAGGATTGAAATATGATTTCCAAATGATGCCCTTTGGGGGGGGTCGAAGAACTGTGTCGAGGCTCAGTCGTTCAAGATGAAGAGGATCGTTGGTAGGTGGAGTCGTGGGAGAGGGTTGTACCAAGGAAGGAGATATATCATCAACCTTCTCTTTAGAGGGAGAATAATCTTTGGCTCGAGTGGTGAGGGCATTGATGCTCTTCGTTGAATCTCCAGTACACATCAAAACATAAGACGTAGTAGAAGATGAGGGTTGGTCATGAATGACCAATTGAGCCTGTTGTTGAGACAGGAAGGGTTGGGACAAAACGACCGAAGCAGGTGGTTTTGGAGCTCCTTGAAGGAACTTAGTGACTTTGACGTGTCGTGGAAAATCCTTCATGTAGTGATCATCACCATAGATAAGACAAGGGTATCAAGGTTTGCGCTTATCCCAATCGTCAACAGGGGTAGTTTTGGTTTTCTCTGCTTGAGAAGTGTTTTTGCCCTCCTTATTCTTACCCCTTCCTTTTTTGGATTTGTTTTTACCAGTAGGGGTATATTGAACTGCATTACCTCAGAAGTCTTGCTGATGGGAGGGGCAGGAGATGGAGCATTTTGAACATTAGAAGAAGCAGATTTGGGGTTTGCGCTTGAAGAGGAATGTGGTTGGGCCTAGAAAGTACCAATCACACCGTCAACTGCATGCGAAGAAGCTGGAGTAGTTGAAGTGCTGGAAGTAGAAGGACGAGGTAAGTCAGGTAGTAAGTCATAAAGGGTACCTGTTTGTGAATAAATGAGGTCAAGATATTGAGCACGACTTATAGCCTGCTCTTTCGTGACTACTCCACCCATGGAAATGTCATGACCGATATCGTTCACAAATGATTTTGTGAACCATTATGCCAGTAAATGATCGGGGAGTTCGAGTTTAATGAGATGTCGTCTCTGTCACCACTCATGAATGTGATCGGATATATGAGTGGCTTTCTTCTATTTGAAGGAAGTCAAAATCTTAGTCCCCGTATCATAACGGATCGGTAACTGGTAGTGTGGGAGGAAAGCCATAGCTAGGGTGTCGATGTTAGAGAAGAAACCTCGTGGCAATTTGATATATCACTTCACAGTAGAACCTGTGAGGGTTCGTTGAAAAAGACGTAAACGAATAGAGTCATCCATCAACGAGTTGGATGAGTACCATAGGTGAAAATTCATAACGTGATTGTTCGGGTCCACTCCTTCTTTGCTGTCGAATTTAGGAATGTCTGATGGTTGCTTGGCTGGTATAGCAGGCCATTGGGGAGAGTGATGAATTAGATCATTTAAAATCCTTGACAAATCCAGAAGATCCAAAGTGGCGATAAAGGGTAACTGTCAATTCACCTACGGGTACTGGTGGCTTTGGGGAGGAAGCCCTGTCGGCAAACCAGTAGGACCATAAGCAGTCTGCATATAATGTGAAGACCCAGGTAGATTCGGTGGTGGTTGGAGAGGATAGTAGCTCATGGGATTGTATCCTGGAACAGGAACGTGAGTTTGAGCAGTCGAGCCCCAAATAGGATTGAACGAACCTGGATAGGGTTGGCCCATACTAGGGGGTATTATAGATGCAGCTAGAAACTGCTACCCCCCAATCGATTGAGGAGAATGTTGTATCAACTGATTCCAATATTGGGCCAAGGACGGAGGTATTTTTTTTCCAAAAGGTGGGGTCGATCCTCCTATCGAAGGTGGTGTTCGAATTGGGGGCAGTGTTCCAATTGGGACTTGCGTTCCAATAGGAATTTTCCCGCTGAGAGGGGGTTGAGTCATGCCACCTTGGTGAAATTGGCCACCGACGAGAATCTGGTAATTTGGTGTGAATGACAGAATAGTGCCACTAGGATTAAGACTGCCAGGAGAGGACAAGGAAGGTCCTCCAAAAGGGAATTGAGGGAGTGTTTGAATAAAACCGGGAGGAGAGTGCCCAAAAGAAGAAGAACCACTAGGAGAGCCAGATGGGGTGTGCGCAGGAGTAGGAACGAAAGCATTCAATGCACGATATCCAGGTGGTAGTGTCACAATGACGTTGGGTGTTCACGGTGTGCTGATGGGAGCAAGACTGACTGCAGTAAACCCAGTTGGAACACCTGTAGTATCTATGTGATGGGCCATTTCGATAGGGACAGTAAAGCGATAGGCGGTAGTAAACGATACTGTCTCTAGACTAGATATTGCAGAAATCAAAGGTGGGGCGATTTCAGAAATCACAGGTGAACCGGGACCAAAAAGGTCCCGTCGAAAAACACCTGTAGACCAAAAAAGATCTTGGCCTTCTATGTCGAGAAAGGGTCCAACTGGTGATCCAGAAGATGTAACAACTAAGTCTCTGGAAGAATTTAGTCGCATAAACGATCGCTCAGAATCAGAGTGAAGTCGAAAGTCCTCTCGAGTATTGGTGATTCGAAAATGTTATAGAGATTCATTTCATTCCACTTGTGGTGTGGTGACGACTGGGACTTCACTTTGCCGAGGAGAGCCCTCAGGTGTACTTGTAGGCAAGGGTTGAGAACTGTCTAGATGCTCTAGAGATAAACCCTGCATTCTACGTGAACGACGTGGAGGAGCTATTGTAACTGAGTGAAAAACTTCACGAAGAAAATCTTATGGTCAACTTTGGTAACAGACAACATGCGCTAGTAAACAAAATCTAGGAAACAACACCAAGCAAACAAGACCTTCTAATTCCGAAGCCACTAGTTGGTGATGAAATCCAACGTCACAACAACGAGACGAGAAGGGACTGGGCTAGGATGGAAAAGTTACACTAATGACCTGCTTAATGGACTTACACCCTGGTGCAAGCTCCCACACATAATCATGGGTATACCCTCCAAGGAGCCCGAGTGAGTTTGGTCAACGTCGATTCCAAGTACTGTGAAGACTTTCCCCTTCATAGTCACCTTGTGTAAGACCCTAGAAAGATAGGCTGCTAAGGTTACCACTGACAACAATAAATCCTAGGGGGACAGTCGACAGTCCGATCCACACACAAGGGAAGGGTATGTAACCTGAAATCAACTCAAAAGGCTTCCACTCATCATTGTGGGTATACCTCCGAGTGATCCTCATAATATGTGCAATCTTTACACTGATATCAACAAAGCAGGGTGAGTAACTCTTTCAATATCAATGCGACCTAATGCTTGACCCTTGTGTGAGAAGGGATTCCCAGGACAAGACGTTGTAAATGGAATTTAACACTCCTTAACACAAGATGAGATTGTGTGTTTTTTTCTTTGGAGAGTGTATCTCTCTTCCTACTCCAAAGCGTTAGCCTAGCTAAATGTTGGTGTAATAGAGCCCTAGAAAATAGTTACTATTTAAATTTTAAGATTGCACAGTGTTATTAAGAGTTGTTGTTACTCAAAGGAAACGGAGATGAAACTGATGTTATATGAGACTCTGACCCAATGATGCATGGATTAGCATGAAATATATCACTTTTTGTTCAATGAATCCTATGTATGGGAGGGAAAGAGAAATTTTCCAGATCAACCTTGAACTACAATACACAATTTCCTTTAAAATGCAATTGCAACAAATCACGCATCAATAACAATTCTCTATCGTTTCTTTTTCAATAATTTCAACAATTGATTTTCAATGCTTTCGAAGACAAAAAATGCTTTTGAAATAAAAACATTTGTTCAATTTTCAAAAAGGACCTACACCCTAATGGTAAGAGTGCAGAAAATCAAAAAACCAATGAACAAGCAATAGATAAAAAACCCAAACCACTCTTTCAATGGAAACAAAAATAATAAGCAAACCAAACTTGTCTTTTCAATTGTATGAGAAAAATGAGTTTTAAAACAATGAGCAAATGATAAATACAAAGAAACTTAACTTTCAACCGATCATCGGTCCTTAACCAATCAAGCACACTCAGATTCCAAAATCAGAGAGTATATCTTAGCAGAGAAAAGTCAAGAAACGAAAGTCAAGACAAAAGTCACAGGAAGAGCCTTCAAAATCCTAAGACTGTTCGTGCACAAAAACGAAGACAATAAAAACATCAATCAATGGTCCAATAAAATCTTTTTAGGCACCTAAACTGATCTGGGCAGTTGAAGATGCAAAAACTCAAATCCAAAATTTTGAAAAACAAGGTTCGCAGGCCAGCAGTATTACACAGTGCGAGAATGAGTGATTCTCGCAGGCGAGCTTTGAGCAGAGTGCGAGAACCTCGCACTGACCCTAAAATCAGGGTGTGAACTCTATATATTCTTGTAGGCCACTGTGGAGTGCAGTTTGACAATGTCTGAAACTAGTCAAATTTGTGGAAAAAGACACAAAATTTGAAGAGGCCTCTGGACCCAGAAGGTCTATCAGGATATCCTGAAGACTCAGAGATTGATATGAATGGAAAAAGGTAAGGCAAGAGAAAATGGCCAAGGAAAAATACAAAAAACCACAAAGAACATGGGTTATATCCCTAGTGGAGTTGCCAACTTTGTTATCGGAGTAATTGGTAGGTGCGAACACTAATAGATCTCCCTAGATCCACTTCGATCTAGAACAAAATAGGACAGGACATGACTCTTTCCCTAAGTTTTGACCATTGAATTAGCTAGTAGGGAGGAACAAGTAACATACCTTTGTATAACTTCCTAGGGTCTCTGTTTCTCCCGCTTCGCTCCGGTGCTCTCGTAAAGTCAAGACCAAGACAACACAAACCAACCAAAGTGAAGATAGCACAATATATTCAACTATCAACTTATGTGTATGATCAAGGAATTACACAATAAAGTGAGAATAGCTTTATGGGAAAGGGACATGCCACTGTATCACATTAATCGAAAGTAGAACATTACAACCTGATCTCCTTGATGTCGCAAGCTCCCTTTTAGTGGCTCTTGGCTCCAACACACACACTTGCTCAATCCTTGTATGAAGAAGATCAAATCCTCTTGATAGACTTGCTAGAGTCTCCAAGCTCCTGTTCAAGCTAAGTCCTTCACACAATATTTCACCAATTCTCCAATGAATATTTCTTAACCTTTTCCATGAGAATTCCCTCAATATATAGGAGAGAATGAGATGGTTACTTGGATAAGAATGATCCCACAATATTAGGGAAACCAGTACAAGGATAACCATTCGAATGCCAACCCATTCTTCTAGAAGATTCCCTTATAGAACCATCGAGAATTCATCTTTTACCATGCTTTAGAGAAGGTTCACACCCTAGCTATATAGCATAGTGTGAGAAGTTCACACCTTAGCTTAAGGCAGCCTACGAGAATGGGTCAATCTCACACCCTGGGATACTAGCAACCTGCAAACTCTCTTCAAAAGTGAGTTTTCTGGGAAGAGATGAATGTCAGTTTTCTCTGGAAAAAGTTCTTATGAGGAGCATGAGTACACCATCATCAATACACCATCGTGATGACCAAAATCATGGGTAATAGTCCAATTAAGATTTGTGGGGCTTATGCCCTAAAAAATATACAAAAGGTGCCCTCAGCATGTAAGAAGTATAGCCTAACTAAGGGCTGGGCCTGTTGGCCCATCGATAGTGAACAATGATGTTGGCCAAACACCGAAAAAGATACACCCAAGTCCATGGTACCCCGAAAATGTGATTCTGCATGGACAGTGGGAGATCCTCGATTTCCGCCATAGGAACTATACAAGTAAGAGTGGTGAGGTTCCACTCCACCGGCCTCAAAACTCTCTTAGCCTCTCTAGCTGCAGGTCCCCCTACTACTGCTAGTCATTCGGATACGGATAGTCCCACCTTTGGTATAGGACACCTGTTGGCACAGGGGCAGACCTAGGGTTCAATGGTACAATAAAGCACAATCAAAGCCCTAACTACCAGCCCTTTCGACAACACCTATGAAGTAGATGAAGTCTCACTCGAGGTAGAGGCAGGGGTAGTTGCAAGACTCAGGTGTCTGCAACCTTAGCTGGGACACTGATCTATGATTATAACACTTAATACAACTCTTAGCACTATCAGGCCCATGATATGAAATCACTATTCACTTCGCTGATAAAACAAAGCATCGCAACATTCACACTAATCTATAGTATCTAAGCACTTAGCATATAAATTGATCATAATGAGCATATAAACCATTAAGCACAACTATCATGATTAGATATAATATTCTCACATATCATAAGCACAAAGAAGAAGTAGATCTATCTAAACATATCAAAGCACTTAGAAAATAACATGTGAACACATCAAGATAAGCACAAAACACATCACACAATGTTTACATGGTTCACCCCCACCCTGGGGCTATGTCCACCAACTATTCTTCTTTATTGTCTTCAGTGAATTGGTTTCAAGAAAAAATCCATCAAAACCCTCACTCCACATAGGACAGAAGATCTGCGCAACTCACTAGATCCTTCTTCCTTGCATTACAACACTAAGTCGTCTATAGTCTCACACAAGGACTTGCACTCAGCTCTGGAAGTCTTACACTGAATGCACAAAGCCCTGATCACACAGATCCAACTCTTGGCACTTAGCCTACATCACATAGATATCTCAGTCAACTTCAACTACTCCCCTATATGGCCTAAACATCTATATATATATTACAAAATAGGCCTACACATGGGTAAACCCCTGGGTGAACATCCCATTCCCGTTACATATTCCCAAAAGCCCAAAATTGATCCAAAAGTGGGCCAAGGTCCCATGATCTCTGCTTCATCTCGCACTCCTCCTTTGATAGGCTGTCAAAGTCCCAAAATAGGTCAGCATGACCAAGAAACTCCAAAACTTGGTCAAGGTCCAACAGGGCCCCAACACTCACCTGTGACTCATCTCGAGTCACTTTGGTTTGCCTAGTTCTGCCTTGAATGCCTCAAGCTTGGTTCGAGCTTCTTCGACTTGATTCTTTGTTGTGGCCTCATGTTTGGTGAACTCTTGTATCATCGCATCATTCACTGGCCCTTCTAAGCATCGTTCTGTTGTGATGACGACCTGTTCTAGCTCTTATCCTTGGCTCTCAACCTCTGTAAACAACAGACATGTCTTATCTTGCACTAGTTGGAGCCATTGAGTTATGTCCATCAATTTTATTTGGCTCATATGGATCTGTGGCTAGGTTGTTTGTTGATCTTGAGACCTATTCATTATTTCTATGGCCGATAGGGCCTTCAGCTACACCTGAAGTGTGTCTGTGTGCTGCTTCACTTCCTAGAGCTATGAATCCAATGCTTGTAACTTGGGGTTCTCAGTGATGTTTTTGTAGGTCTGAGAACTGTGGTTACTTAGCTGTTTTCACTCCAAGGAAATATCTTTAAATATGTCAATTGTGCTATGGGCAATTGCTTCCCTTAGGTCTCTTACATCTTGAGGGGTATCGGGCAAAGTGTGGAGCTCCAACTCTTCTATGCACTATTGGAGCTACTGGATTACCTCTTCAATTTGTGCCGCATGTTGTGGAACTCACTCTTTGGTATTTACTTTGAAAACTATCACAGAGCGAAGTTCTCTTTTGATCATTTCCTTAACTTCAACTTTTTTAGCGAGAAACTATTCCTTCCTTTGCTGTAACTATTCTTTTTCTTCATCCCATTTCATTTGCAGAGCAAGATTTTCCCATTCTGTGGTACTTCATTTCTCCTTAAGGTCTTTCTGTACTTGCGCTAAATCCTGGGTGGCTTGTGTTGTTTCTTCCTGAGCTCATCAAAGGAGAGATTCAACTATATCAGTGATGCGGTGTAGTTGGGCTGACTCATCACCTAGTTCTGGTGTTTCCAATGACGGAGGCACAGTGGAAACTACAAGGCTAGACTATAGTGCCTGCTGCACTCCTTGAAGTTCAAACTTGATCCTATTGAACACCTCCTCCTGTTTAGCTTCTTACTTCTCTTCTATCTCCAACGAAGCATCATTCAGTGTTGTGACGATGAAGTCCAAGTCGTCTAAGGTGAGGGTGGTCTCAAATTTGTTCCTGGTTGCTTTTGATTTCTTCCTTGAGGAAGGTTTCAGAGGGGAAACCTTCCTTTTCTTTGAGGGGTCATCCTCGTCTCTAGGTGGTGTAACTTCGCCTTTCTTCTGTTCCACTTCTGTGCCATCTATCTCTATGCCATCTCCTCCTTGCTCTATTGAGATGGAAGCAGTCTTCACGGATGCATTGTCTAAATCATGGACCTCTTCGGTCTTCTTTGTCTTGCTAGGTCTAGGGGTATCATGCACTGCTTTGGGGCTGTCAATATTAGATATCTCCATGGAGTCTGCTAGGATGAGGAGGTTCATCCACCATTCCTTGGTGATTTCCTCCAAATCGTCCTTTGTCAACTTGTAGTATGTTTGCAGCTGTTGATTGTGCTCATCAGCGCGCACTGTGATATAGATGAAATGGTGGTCCATGTTGAATTTCATCAAGGGCCTGAATGTGTGGAGAGTGCTTGGGGTTATACAAGGCTCAGACTGGATAGCGATCATCAACTATTTGTAATATGTGTGTAACATGGAATTTAACTGCCACTATTTATTCATGTCGTTCGAGTACCATAGTGTACTGAACTTCATGGCCATAGGTTCAAACGGCTCGATGTCCGGGAAGGTCGCATCTTCCAGCATCTCCAACGAGATGAAAGCGACCAGTATGAGAAGCCAACTAAAGTGGAACTCGTATCCTTGATCCTGTGCTTCCCTAAAGTCGAGTTCCAATTGGTTTACCAGGTATTGCACCCAATTCATCTGAAGTCCTTATGTGCACTTCCCTGCGAGGTCGATTAGAAACCCCGTGACTTGGGTGGGTCAATGCTTTCACACCAACTTTCCTAAGATCAATTGGGAGGCGAGGCGCACTGTGCCACTTTGGATAGAAGCTACCTTGTAGCCTCGCATTCCCATCTCTACATCATCATAGGCATATTTGATCTTCTTTGCAAGAGCACGATCCATGATCTTTCCAGGTTAGAACTCTTGTGGGTCAGGGCCTTGCATGCTTAGCCCTGTGATCTGTTTGATCAACGTCGGATCCACTGTGATACGTCGATTCAACCACAAATGTCTTCCATGGTATCATGACAACAACATATTGATGCATGCATTCACTTCTTGGTTCCTACCAAAGTGTGGGATATTCATGGCGTTGAGCAGTGTGGACTGCGCAAGGTTATGGGTCCGTGATTGAAGAATTATCTTTGAATTATTTCCTTTTTCTCTAGTCAGATACTTATGTGGGTGGAGCATGCTATAAACCTTCCTGTTGCTGAGTTTGAAGTCGCTAAACTTCAATGTTGTGATCTTATCCTGGTCTACGTGCACTATGTGTATCCCCTTCGAGAGGTACACAGTGACCAAAGTCTACTCAAAATCTCTGGGCACACTCTCTCGATTGATTGCGCCACTCAGAGGTGGTAGATAAGTGGGTAGTATACTCAGGATTAACTTAGCATTTGTGAGATCATCCCTATGCTTAGTTCTCTTTTCATCTACTAGATAGGATGGACCAACTCGAGTAGTGGACGGAGAGGCCGACAATCCTCTCGTCGAAGATGCTTGTACACCTATAGACACTCCTCTCTCTGACATGAGTCTTTCAGTCATTAAGTCGAGGAGAAATTTTGTTACTGATTCTTCAACTGCGGTGAGCTCGTCGGACATACGTGCTTGGGATTAAAATTTTTTGGGTCATGATGATCTTAGATTTGTCACTAGAACAACAAACAATAGCACAATGATCACTATATACAATTTGCTTATTCTACGGGCTTCAAATTCTTAGTTAGACAAAGTGTTTTCCGTGCATGGTGCAACAGAATAAGTAGGAAACTCGGCAATAGTTTTATTGCAATGGTTATGGGCCTTCATTAACTCTTGTTCAATTCATTATGGCATGGTCTAATGGTCTGATGATGGAACTTTATTTCCTTGCTACTCATTCGGAGCATCAATCGAACAATTATAATATCCCCAATGGATATATTGCTTTGTCATGGTGAAGTGCCATGTGTCGCTATTCTGATATCTGGGTGAATCTCCAATTCTGCAAGTTTTCTATCTATGAAATTTCTTCTAGAACCTTCTGCAACTTAGCTCTCTTCTTACTTTGCTTTCTAGCCCTCTTTCCAGTGAGCTTCGTCTCGGTGGTTCATTTTCCACTATGATTCTTATATTTTTTTGTCTTAGTTACTTCACATTGTTGAGATTCTCTCCTAGGAATCACGGGTAGCACCTCTTCTTTATCCAAGATAGGTACTTCGGTTTGTTGTGAGTCTTCTAATATTTTTTCAACTTTGACATCTAGGTTTCCAGTGTTAAATAGCTTCGACCTGTTCTCCTGTTATTTGATCAAGTGTGTGATCCTTCTGGTCGTGAAATATTTTAACTCCAGTTTCTTCTGCTCCAAGACTTCTTCTTCTTTCTTATGTCTGGTTTGATCTTTGTCAATCCAAGGTTTTCCTATTAACATGGTAAATGGGGTGTTGTCTTTAACAAATTTAATAATCTCAACATCTTCCTCTATTGAAGTTCCATTGACGGTCATAGGTATCTAAGCGAGCCTTCCACATAGGTTTACCAGGTTTCCCCTAAATAACCCTAGTCCTCCTAATGAAGGAATCATAGCAGGCCTCCCTATAGCTTCCCAAGTTCTCTCTGTCATGATATTCACCTATGTCTCTTCATATAGAACACAATCAATGTCTAAGTCTCCTATTCTTGCTTCGATGCATTCTTTTTCTTTAAGGATCTTTGATAATCTAATATGTCGGTGGTCATTCAAGGTTTCTTTCATATGTAGCAATATTTTCTTTGATTCTTCCTGGGGTTCTGCTATAGCCTCTGGAGCTTCCTTAGGGTTTTCTTGATTCAGATTCATTCCTTCAAGCTTAGCAATCATTCTGGGGCAATCCAACACTTCATGGTCCATAGCTTTGAAATAAAGAAAACTGTAACAATATTTTCTTTGATTCTTCCTGGGGTTCTGCTATAGCCTCTGGAGCTTCCGTAGGGTTTTCTTGATTCAGATTCATTCCTTCAATCTTAGCAATCATTCTGGGGAAATCAAACACTTCATGGTCCATAGCTCTTCTCTCATGGCATTCTTTAGCAAGATGTCTTGGTTTTCTGCAACTGTAACAGAGGGTTAATCCTCTCTTTATTTTAAATGATCCCTGGCATCTTTTGTACTGCGCACTAGGATCATGGTAGTTAACTTGGAACTATTTATTTCTGGGATCCTGCATCCATTCATTAGTCCAAACATTCTTTCTATGCATCGATATAACATATCTTTCATTCTTCTTATCATATCTACTCATATCAAACCTTCTTTCATCTATTAATGCCCTAGTTTTCAAACTAGGACAGACTCTATTAAACATACCTAGATCCATACTCTAGAAACAAAAATTTCCACTTATCTTACTTCTACAGAGCACAAAGCTTCCATATCTAAAAATCTTTACTATCTTTACCTTTACAAGAGCATAGGGCTTGCAGATATTACCTGTTTTAATCAGAAATTATCACTTTTACCTTTGTTATAGCACAAATATTTCAGATCCTGCTTCTTTCCTTCAGATCCAACCTCTTTTCTTCAGATCCGTCTTCTTTCTTTTAGATCCGAGCTCTCTTTTTTTTTTTTCAGTGCAGAGCTTTATAGATCAAGTAGAAAACTGTGCACCAAGGCACAGATCTATGCACAGAGCTTCTTCTTTATTAGTTCCTAGCAATCACAGTTTCAGGTCTCGACAACGGAACCATTTGTTGGCGGAGGGGCAGACCTAGGCTTCAATGCTACAAAAACGCACCAACAAATCCCTAACTACCAACCCTTTCAGCAACACCTGCGAAGCACATGAAGTCTCACCCGAGGTAGAGGCAGGGGTGGTTGCAAGACTCAGGTGTCTGCAACCTTAGCTGGGACACAGATCTATGATTATAAAACTTATTACATCTCTTAGCACTGTCAGTCCCACGATATGAAATCACTATTCACTTCGCTAATAAAATAGGGCATCTCAACATTCACACTAATCTACAGTATCTAAGCACTTAGCATATAAATGGATCAGAATGAGCATATAAAGAACTAAGCACAACTATCCTGATCAGATCTAATATTCTCACATATCATAAGCACAAAGTAGAAGTAGATATATCTAAATATATCAAAGCACTTAGCAAATAACATGTGAACACATCAAGACAAGAACAAAACACATCACACAGTGTTTACGTGGTTCACCCCCACCCTGGGGCTACGTCCAACAACTATTCTTCTTTATTATCTTTAGTCAATCGGTTACAACCACAAAGCCATCAAAACCCTTACTCCACATAGGATAGAATATATGTGCAACTCGCTAGATCCTTCTTCCTTGCGTTACAACACTAATTCATCTATAGTCTCTCACAAGGACTTACACTCAGCTCTGCAAGTCTTACACCAAATGCACAAAGCCTTGATCACACAGATCCAACTCTTGGCACATAGCCTACATCACATAGATATATCATTCGAATTCAACTACTCCCATATATGGCCTAAAAATCTATATATATATTACAAAATAGGCCTACACATGGGTAAACCCATGGGCTGACATCCTATTCCCATTACATATTCCCCAAAACCCAAAAATGATCCAAAAGTGGGCCAAGATCCCATGATCTCTTCTTTGTCTTGCGCTCCTCCTTTGACAGGAGGTCGAAGTCCCAAAATAGGTCAACATGACCAAGAAACTCCAAAACTTGGTCAAGGGCCAACAACGCCACCTGGTCCTTGTAAAGTCTGCTAGCCGCACCGACCCCACATCTGCACATAATGGATACATACATGTTAGATACTCTGGTATACAAAAACATGATATATATGAAAAAAAACATAAAAATTAAATAACTTTGAAAATAAAAAACAAACTTACCCATATCTCCTCGCTCCTCTCTGGGAGGTACATGCATGTCAGGATCTCTATAATAGTTGATCCCGACATAGGGGTAGTCCTCTATGTTCAGAATTTATCGTGCCCACCAAGCAAAAAACTTGTTGTCAAAAGCCTCAATAGTCCTCCCCCCACCCTGTCGCGGAAAAAGAACCACCCATCTGCATAATGCTGGGAGAGAGGGCTCATGCCCTCGTATCGTCTCTCTAGGGATAAGACTTGCTACCCTCTCAAAGAAAATGTAACACAAAATAGTCACGAACCCAAATTTTCTGTGTCTCCGCATATGACACTCTGTCAATTGTCTCTTCATGCAGTCTATTAAGGTGGTACTCCAGCTAAAAATCTGTGCATTTAACCACTGAACCGCACAATTCATGTTCACCTGGAAATCCTGATGTAAATATGCGGATCCAGTGATCCACCCAATGAGAAAAACTATCGCTTTCAGCGATAGGTTAGAAATCTTGTTTATCGGCACCTGTGTTCCCACTTTGTCTGTGCCAACTTCACAATGGAGTCCAATCAACTCCTCTATGTTGTGAGGCTCGGAGGGAAACGTGCGAAAGTTGACTAGTTCCCCTCTCCTTTAGAGGCCAATCCAAAAGTAGATACCTTAAGTCGTTGGAGTCAACGACTATCCCTCAAGCATGAATGCCTCTTCATCCAAGTGCCATTAATCTACCAAGGCATTCAACATCCAAGGTTGTGCCTGCATAAATGGACACTAGAAGAATTTTAGCAAACCACACTACGCCAATGCAGCAGTAGCATCAAGGTCCTCTCCGAAAAAATTATCAATGTCCTCATGCTCCCTCTCTCTTCAATGAACATACATCCTGCATTTGACAAGTTCAGGGGGGATCACCTCTTGCATCTTTTAAATTTTTCAACATGTTGGAGGGTATACGCGTGTTGTAGTATAGACAGTTGTGTATGCCTACGTGAAGTATTTTATCTGCACGTGGGCATATGCTGGCTATCATAGGACAACCCACGTATATGTAGGGCTGACATTTTTAAAGGTCGATGCCCCCCCAAAAAAGCAAAAAGAAATGCATAAAAGAAGAATTGAAATGCAAGAGGGGCTAGTATGTACTTGCTTGGTCCAAGCAGAATTTTGTCTCATTCACTGAAGCTCCCGTAATCGACTCTTTTGAAAAAGGGGTGTTTTTTGCTTCTTAGTCAATTTCTCAATTAGCAATGGTAATAGTTCTACCAACTTCTATTTATAGACGTTTTGGCTCCTTTTTGTCATTTTTTGGACCCCTTTGTCATTTTTTTTAACTTGAAAATCATGTAATATGGTTCAAGAGTTTCTTAGGGCATGTTACGATAAATGTTTCTTTGGGTATTGGGAATTGTTTTGGAGATTTGGGTCATTTTTAAGGTCTTTTGGTAAAAAGTCATTTTTCCAAGTTGTTGCAACTAAGTTAGGATTCCACCTCCAATTTATGTATGTCGTTGTCTTTGTCTCTTTTCCATAGGATCAAACCCACTGAGTTGCGACACAGAACCATCATTGCTTCTTTAGAAGTGTTGTAATTTAGTGGTAGAGCCTCCACCTTTCATGGATTCCCTAGGTAGATCCTGGTTTCATTTTTGGTATCCATGCCGTCACTAAACGACTATAGGCTCGAGAGTCCTTATTAGTTTTTCCTAATTACGAGTATGAGCCTCATTTTCATGATTCATTATCACTCTTGACCTCACCCTCGAGACTCCCAAAACACAACGTGTCTTCTTTTAAGCCCTTTTCAGACCCTCTAAACATGAAAAGATTGTCGACCGATCTTGTTTCCCTTCATGCTCGCTAAACTGAAATTTGAAGGCACGTCTGTCCGGCGGTAGTTTACCCCTTTTTTGGTCTGGATGGTCAACTGTATGAACAAAGGTATACTCTAGGAGCCTCGGTTCTCTAGAAGAGTATTCTCAGGTATAATTTTACCCCTTTTTTGGGCTTGAGGGACTAAATTTATGAAAAAGGAACCCCCACGGAGTCCATAGTTAAGCTCTTTTTAGACTCACTAAAATTGAAAAGATCGTCGAGTGACCTTGTTCCTTCAAACTCGTTAAAATGGTTCAGAAGAACATCTCATACGGAGTCCATAGTTAATTTTTTTTCAGACTCCTTAAATATAAAAAAATTGTCGAGTGATCTTGTCTTTATCACACTCGTTAAAATGGTTTTTAATAGACATCTTTTCGGTGCTAGTTTACCCCTTTTTTGAACCGACTAGACTACCTTCGAGAAAGGTACCCCAGTGGAGTCTCCTTTTACGTTTTTTCAGACTATCTAAAAATGAAAAACCACCGAGCTTACCTTCTCTGGGCTCGTTAAAATTACATCGAAGGACGTTATCATTGTGTCTTGTTAATAACATTTTCATTCCTGTGTCTTTGGCCTAATGCCAGCTCCATGTTTCCCTCAACTAAAACATTTGAAGCATACCTTATACGCAAGACTTGAAGCACTTTTTGCCTCTGTGTCTTGACACCTTGACCCATGGAGGGATTTTCCTGAGTGTCCTTTTCTTGCATATGTTTTCTTGCTCTGAACATTAGTGTGTTCCTTGTGCTTGGAACTAGTATGTTTTTGACACTCATTCCTTCTTTGTAATGTATCATTCTTTTATTCTTTTTCAAGCTTCCCAAAAATTATTGAAAAAGAAAAAAAAATCAAATATACCCCAAAAAGAGGAAGGGAAAAGTATTTTCTTTTTTGGCAGCACAAAGAGTTGCCCTTGGAAAAAGCACATCCTTCCATTTGTTTGTCAAGCTCTGGGATTTAATATGACCTTAGGAAACTATTATCGGTACATAGAGTTGTGTCCTCCTCCATTTGGTTACTCTTCCAAACATATGGAGAGTTTGTGTTCCCTCCTACATTGTAAAATTATTTCGATTACCATCTTGCATGAGTCTCATCATTTGTTGTGTTGTTGTCCAAGGGAAGTTTTTACTAAGCTTGAGTCTGCCCTTCCGCAGTTTGTCTCTTCACCTCATGCCCGACCATCCCAAAAGCCCAATCAATTCTTTGTTCGAAATCACTGAATCCCTAAGCCTAATCATCAAGATCCTCTAGTCTGTTCCCGACGAGCCATCGAAGACCTCTGGGTAGTGAAGTCGTACACCCATACTACACTCCTACCCGAGTTATGAAGATTTTGAAGTTGTTTCTTGAGATATAAAGGCCTCATCTCTAGCCATCATGCATGATTAGCTTCTTGAATATGGATACTATACATGTATATCTTTTTTATTTTGAGATGTAGATATGTTGTGTATTCCTCGTGGCTACACTTTATATAGTTATATGACATGGATCTGTAGTGTATTTGATTGGCAACCATGATTTTATTCCGAGCATGGGTATGCCTGCCTCGGTGAGACAATTGTTATTTTGCAGATGGCACCTCCCGAACTATGGTCCCTAGGCTCACTCGCTTCGTATGTTGGTGAAGATTGGTAATGTATTTCAGCCATCAGATGCTCTTCTGACCTCACACATTAGGGGGCATTTGTTATAACCGTAATTTGTACCAAACATGCATGCCTGGCATTAGGCCATCTCACTTGCCATTTTTTCCAAGCCACTACTAAACAACTCTTCTAAAAGCCATCCTTTTGAAGGCATGCATGCCCTGCACCACTGCTACACGCGTGTATATGGTAGCTGACCCACTACAGCTCGTGTATACTGACAAAAGCACAAAAAATAGAAAGTCATAGATGGAATACAAATTTTTGGGTAATTTCCTAAACCGTTTGACCACTCATAGTCAGTCACTCAACCAGATAACTACCCTCTTCTAGCCTATAAAAGAAGAGGTAGGGGTCCCATTTGAAAGAAGGAAAATAATAGTACAAAAAATCTGCCCTTTTTTGTATTCCCCTTGCCCCAATCTTTTGCAACCATTTTGTGAAGATAAGAATATGTGGAAGAAGTTGGTGCACAAATGATGAGGAGCCCAGGACTAGGTTCGAGAAGAAGTGCTTGATCTCACCATTGTAAGTTACTTTTGTAAGGTTAATAAGAAAGAAGTACTTTTCCCATCCTGCCATATGAGGTGTTCAAATATTTAGTTTTGAATATATTTTATTAGAACCTCTAACCCATTAATTCATATATAAGATGCATGTTTGGAGTTATTTGTTTGTCTGTTTATGAATGCAAGTTTTCCTTGGGAGGAAACTTGCATTCAAGGAGCAACCGAACACAAAAGGATTGATATCAAATGCGGAAAGTCAAGGTAGAGTAAGTAGATCCTTTTACCCTTGTGTTTACATATGAATAATGGGGTCTATGATGGGATGATGGTAAAAAGTAGGAGACTTTAGATGGTCATTTATGAATGCATTATAGAACCCTTAGTGCTATTCTGTAGGGGGTTTTCCCACCCACAACACAACACCAGTTTTTCAATGTGGGAATAATTAAGTTCCGGTCCAAACAGGCTACGGCTCAGGTAATAAATCACGTATTCTAAGAGAAAATCATCCTCCTGAACCAAGATAATGTCGATGGTTGACTATGCAGTGGCCAAGTACAATAAGAAATATTTATTATAATTGGGTGGCCAAAGAAGAGGGGTAGATGTGAGGGCGTGTTTCAATGCTTCAAAAGAGCGTCGAGCGGCTTCATCCCAATGAAAAGGAACATCCTTCTTTAGTAAACGCATGAAACCCTTTTTGATCTCGGCATAGTTTGCAATGAAACACTATAAGAAGTTCAATTTTACCTGTAAACTCTGAAGCTGAGTGATTGTGCATGGGGGAGGCAACTGAACTATCACCTCAAACTTTAGAGGATCGACCATGATCCTTGTTGTCCAAACTATGAAACCAAGAAGATGAACTGATGTAACGCAAAAACTGCATTTGTTTGGATTCAAGTGAATCCAATAGTAGCGACATCACTCAAAGATAAGTCAGAGGTGTTCTGGATGATCATCTCTCTTATGCGATCGTGATGCTAAATCATCAAAATAATCCTCGACTATGTGTTTGAGGTCATGGAAAGCAAAAGACATGACCCGTTGAAAAGTAGCTCCAACATTTTTCAGACCAAAAGCATCTTCTGATAAGAGAATGTACTCCATGGACAAATGAAAGAATTTTTTTGTTGGTCTTCATGTTTGATATGTATTTGATTGTATCCCAAAAAACCATCCATGAAAGAAAAGGCCAAGCAACCTGCACATTCATCGACTATCTGGTCAATAAATGGCATGGGGAAATTATCTATTGGACAGGCTTTGTTCAAATCATAGAAGTCCGTACATATGTGAATCGTACCCTTATTTTTGTTGACTGGCATGGGATTTGACACCCATTGAGTCAATCGAACGGGGTAGATGAAACCAACTTTGAGTAGTTTCTCTACTTCAGCCTTAATAGTTGCTGCTTTCCTAGGATTAACTGGACAAAGCTTCTACCAGACCGACTTGGCATCAGGATATGTCATGATTTTATGTTCAAAGATTCTTGGATCTATGCCTGGCATTTCCTCATAAGACTAGGAAAACATGTCACATAATTTTTTAAATAAATCTGTGTAGATTCGAATCTCCTCGGGGGAGAAATCTTCTCCAATGAAGATATTATCCATGATGCTAGGGATTCTGGATATATCAATAGGTATCGTTTTAGTGATGGTTTCCATATTTCCTTCAGTGTAAATAGTGTGCATAGCCAAAGGATTGATAGGACAAGCCCTATATCTAGTCATAGTCAGAGGGAATTCTGCTACTTCAATTCTTCTTAACTCTGGGAGAAAATAAGATCTGTGATGGAGATCATCCCAGGGTCTGTTCAGACTAGTCATTGCCTCAATAATTGCCTCGTCTAAGGGCAAGACTAAGTCTAAAGAATCAATATAGACAAGGGAAAATTGAGCCCAAATAGGCTCGAGAATTGAATCTAACTCTTGTGCAGGAGTCATATCGGGGTCGGTGGAAGATTGTTGGACTATAGAATATGCAACTTCTTCCATAGAAAAAGGCATGGCCATGCCATGGTGCCCTCT
Source organism: Picea engelmannii (assembly GCA_009831015.1). NCBI lineage: Eukaryota > Viridiplantae > Streptophyta > Pinopsida > Pinales > Pinaceae > Picea > Picea engelmannii. Next base: position 508,431 of record ML792329.1, on the reverse strand, counting down.
CCCTTCCATCGTAGATGATGGGGAAGGAAGAGTCCATGGATCGTTAAATTAAGTCATGAAAAACGATGAGATTTGAAATATTTCATCTCTAGGCTGGTCGGAGACAACCGATATGTAATGGACATTGTCGGTCGGAGGCAGGTAATCGAAAGTACCCATAAAAGGTGGGTACAAACCAACCCCTACGTTGACGATGCTGGACTGAGGGTTATAAATCATCAGGACTGTGTATAGCCCTGATGAAGGTTCAAGACGAGATAAGGATAACTGATCAATGGACACGATCTGACCCTCGTGTGGAAACAACAAGACCCAGAAAATTGTCGCAACCACTACTTGCATAGGATAGGTCCAACTCCTTCCTAACAAGAGATTGTATTCGAGAGACACATCGACCACTTCAACCTCAACACACATAGTCTTCCCCCCTAACTACACGGGGAAAGAGGGGATGATTCCATGTGGTTGGAACGAATGACCATCGAAAGTGGTAAGAATAGTAGGCGACGGAGAAAAACCGGGTTGGCCAATGGCCTTCCAATATGCAAAAGACATCACGCATGTCCAGGTGCCCTCATCAACCACTATGTGGAAAATGTTCCGAGTAAAAATTTTCGTGGTGTAAGCCACTATTATCTGAAACATCACATGGTAAGGAAGATGAGGTTTTAATTTGGTCGTATCAAGAATGATCATTCCCAGATTAAAAGTATCAGCAGATCCTAAGGCAGATAATAGATCCTTTATCTGGGAAGGGTAGCTCTGGAGGACTTCCAAAGAAGACATTGCACAAGGGGTTTGTGACAAATCATCCACCACAGAGTAGTTCTGGGAAGCCCTTGTGTTTGGGTTGTGTGAATATTTCTTTAAGGCACCTTTTGGGATGTGTGTCATTGTTTCTCCCAATGTCTTCTCAATCTGGAGAGGAAGAGATGGGTTTTTAGCTTATTTACCCTTCTCAGATGTGTTTTGCATTCCGTAGTTGCATGTCCTAGTTGTTATGTCAATGCTACCTTTCATCATGTACGCATTCACGGATGAAGGATTACTCACAGAAGGAGGGGGTCCCTGACTGCCCCCTTCCATGCTCGAAGAGGCTTGAGTTAAATATTTCCCATGTGGAAATGGATTTTTTAACACAGTAGGTTGTTGTTATGCAAATAACTTCTGGGCCTCCGCAAGCCGAGGGCACTGGTGATTCGGGTGGTCTTTCGTGCAAAGATTACATGGATACTTTGACTTATTCTTTTCTGTGTTTCCCCCGCCATCATTATTGGTAGGTTTCTTATCCCCATTACCCTTCTTTCGTTGTTTCTTCTTTCCATCAATATGTTGGGTGGCCATCGGGTTTGTTGATTGCACATTGTGTACATCCGACATTTGAGTAGGGGGAGCAGTTGAACCAATGGTCTAGCTGGTCGTTGTCTGCTATGTTGACAATTGTTTCAATTGATTCGACAACTAATCAACAATCTTCATTTGCGTTGAACCAACAATACCATTGGCATGTGGTCCAGATATATGTCTAGTCTTGTCAAGTATCAACTGCGGTGCATATGGAAAAACTTTGTAAATTAAACCCGATTGAGAGTAAATCAGCTTTAGTTGTTGAGCTCTCATTATTGCTTCTTCTTCTGAAAATACCCCTGAGGTTGCGACGTCTTTAGATAACTAGGGTAACAAAGACTTAAGGAACCACTCAAGTAGGAATGCTGGTGGGACTGGTACTTTTATCAAACTCTTCCAGTGTCTCCATTCTCAAATGTGATCTGAGATATGGTCTGCTTTTGTCTTCTCAAAGTTGGCCAACAATTCAGTGTCGGTGTTGTATATCATAGGTAATTGGAAATGGTTTAAGAAAGCCATTGCCAATTCACCGAAGGAAGAGTATCTTGAGCGGTCACACTCAATGTACCATTTTACAGCACTCTCGATGAGAGTGCGTTGAAACAAATGCAACTGGACGAAGTCGTCTCTCAAAGAGTTGGACGAGCACCATAAATGGAAGGTAGTCACATAATCGCCTAGATCTTCATTAGGATTAGCCTCGAACTTTAGAATGTCTGAAGGAAACTTGGTCAGCATAGGGGGGCAAGGCAGATCATGACAGATGGGGTCATTTAATAACCTTGTCAAGTCTGGCAAGTGCAGAGTTGCCAGAAATGGTAATTTGGGTTGTTGATTATAACCAGGGAAAAAGGATCCTGGAGTTTGGATGGCACCAGGTTGCCAGGAAAGGTTAGGTTGTTGGCCAAGGTTCTAGTAATAACCATGTTCATGACCAGTGTACAGATTCTATGCTTGTTGAGACTTCATTGGCTGACTCTCGTAATAGGACATAAAGGGGTGGGCTTGCATCGTATTCCAAGGATTTTGGGAAGGGTTTCCCCCTGCTGATCTGATGGGCATAGGTGTTGAGCCTTGCCCGAGGTTCCATTGGATATGGAAAGGGTTGCCCCCAGTGGGCATCCCTGACAAGGTTACTGATCCCTGCCATGGATTCCAAGGGCCTTGTGAGGAAGGAATTCCCAAGTTTCCCCCCTATGCAGGAATAGTACCCTGCATAGGATTGTTTTGTCCATAACCGAGGTTGCCCCCAGCCGAGATGACAACTGAGGAGAATACATTGTTACCAAACGCATCGAAAAAAGAGAACGGTGTGAAACCTACCAACATGCTATAATAAGGAAGTCTTTGACTACCTTCTCCAAATGAACTATAGTTTACGTTCATCCCAATGGAGTGTTGTTGAGTACTGTCGAGCGAAGGGGACGAAGGAGGTATATGACCCCCTCCATAAGGGAAAGTGTTATAGGGAGCTGAAGTGACCCCATGGATCATTGAAGAGGAGAGTTAGAGCTCCCTGCCCCCAGACATAAAGTCTGTAGAGTGGGGTAAGAGAGGATAGAGTTCATACTGAAGCCAAGCATCCGGTATGAAAATGGAGGGCTTGTCACACTCTGGGTGAAAGGAGGAGTGATTGCCACCATAGACGGAATCAAACCATTGCCCAAGGTAGAGGCAGTCAAGACCATGGTGTTCCAAACCAACAACGGTTGGTTGGGAGGAGGGAAACCCCCTGTGGTGACAGTCGTAGAGGGAGTATGAGAATTCCCTAAAGAAGTAGCAACATTTTTCTCCATTGCTGCTTGTGACACTATCGGACACTCGTAAGGTTTAACCTGTATGACGATGGGTGCCGATAGATCAATGATCGAAGGGTTATAAGGAGCAAGAGCTTCTTCTCTGAGGTTGGAAATGGTTGGTTCCTCTGGAATCAAATGTTCTCCTCTTGGAGATGGTTCGGGCTCATTTTGATGTGGCTCGGTCACCTCAAAAGACCCTTGCTGGTCTAGCCTTCGCCTTAGCAGTGGCAGGGGTGGATCCAAATTAACTGGCAACAGGACAAGAATCCTTCGCAACCGGTGGAGCTCCTGATCCTCCATAGTGTGATAATATTAATGAAACACTAGGGATTTGTATTAACGTTAAAAATAAACACACACCAGAAAAAGTGCCTATGAGATAAAATAAGCAGATCACTACCTAGTAGGAAGAACAGTTACACCAACCAACACTAGAGAAACTTACCAGTGCAAGTGAAACTCAAATACGGAAGCACCCTCTAGGTATAATTTTCAAAGCATGGCCGAATTTATACCCTAAGTACCATGGTATACCACCATAGTCACCTATGTAAGTGACTAAGATAAAGGAAACTAGGTTGTCAGCACGTGAATAGTCACCAGGAGGGTACAGTTGATAGTCGGGTGGACCGTAATGAGCAGGGTATCATGCCCAATAGATTCAAGGGTATCAAAAGCAAGTGTTCTGGAAGATGAATGAGTACCTCAAATGGATTCGATGTCCATGAAGCTCTGTGGAAATTGTGATCAACGGAATCCCAAGATAAGCCCTCTATATGTGTTCCCCACTACACTTGGTCCGCCTTTGGAGGGGTTATCTCTGCTAACTTTCCTTACGTGACCTTGTGTTTATCCCCTGTGTTAGAGGGGGGTCCCGGATAACTTTCACGGTTACTGGAATTTCAAGTACTCCCTAGCATAGACTCTTATGTTTGTTTTTGTAGCCTTGAAGAGTTTCCTCTACAATCCTAAATCAAGGCTCTAGCCTAGACTGCATTGATGGACCCTACAAACACAAAGTCTAATAACTTTTAATTAAGCGTTAATTTTAGTGGTTGTCTTAAGTCAAAAGGAATGGAAGTGAAACCAGTGATGTTCTTTAAGAGATAAAAGAGAAGAGCATAATATGAAAATGAAAACAAACTACTCCTTCACAAATAAAGATTTGCCAAATTAAAACTCTTTCACCAAACTTTTCGTAACTACTTTTCTCAGATCTTTGAAAATAAAAACTTAAAACAAGATTTCTCTTGACTATGAGATACTTAATTTCCTAAGAATTCAAGTAAAGAACTTAAGAAAACTTTATTTTTCCTTGGTAAATGAAGAAACTAACCTAAACTACTTTACCAAACAAAGAAATGAAAGATTTTTTTTTATTGTTTTATGCTTCAAAACAAGAAATTTGAAAATGAATTCTTTTATTTTCTTCTAAAGAAAAAAAGGGGGAAATGATGACAAGTCAAGACCAAGAAATGAATTTAGGTCCAAACACAGATCGCAGGGAGTCACTGACAATACCAAACAGGAAAATCAAAGAAGACTCACAAACTTGTCTAAAAACCCTATCAAAGAAAACACAAGAAATATTTTGATGAAAAGAAAGCTATGTTGAGGTCAGACCTAGGCTACAGACTGTTATAATAGAGGCCAGGGTTAGATCAAGAAAACCCCTAAGAATTGTGACTTCTGACAGGGAAGAGGATGACTGCCTCTTCGAAGAAAAAATTTCTCAACACATGAACGCTACTGACAATTCAATAGCCAGCGTATGTACGCGGGTTGTCCAAAGGCAGGGCGTGTATGCACACGTGCAGGCCGACTACAGGCCGCGTACACCTTTGTAACTTCTCAAAAGATGAAAACCAACAGTCAAGCAAAGGTAGGGAGTACTGGTATGGAAGACCAACATCCCTTAAAGACACAAAATCTTACAGAAACTCAAAAACAGTGAGTAAACTTATTCAAAAACACCCAAAATAAATATCCCCAAAGACCCTAGAGGTTTCCCCAGTATGGTCACCAATTTCGCTATAGCGGGAAAACCCCTCTATGAACTACATCAGGGTTCTAAAATGTAGGCAGATCTAACCATCTAAAGTCTCCTACTTTTTATCAACTATCTCGATGTTATCCCACAATCATACATAAAAAACAAAGTACAGGGATCCAGTAGGCATACCTTAAACTCTGCGTCTGATGTCAATCCCTTTGCACTCAGTTGTTTCCTGACTGCAAGTATCCTCCCAAGGCTGACCTGCATTCACCAAAATACAAACAAGAAACTACAAGCATGCATTCTATGTATGGATTAGTGGGTTAGACATCATAACCAATAAATGTAAACAAATCATAAAGATTTAAGACGTCATTTGGCGGGATGGAAAAAATACTTCTTTATATTAATCTCACAAAAGTCATTTACAACATGAGACTGACACTGATCCTCGAACTTGGTCCTGGGATCCTCTTCACCATGCACCGACTGCTTCCACATGTTCTTCTCCTCTTTAGTTCTCTCTAGGGAAATGGAAAGGATTTTCAAAGGAGGAAGATGGCATTCTGGCTCAAACACACAATGTGGTTGCAAAATATTGGGGCAACGGGGGAATATTGAAATGGGCAGAGTTTCTATACTCTCATTCTTCTTCTTTGGAATGGGGCCCCAACACCTTATTTTATAGGCCAAAAGAGAGAGTAACAGTTGGGGTGACTGGCTACGGGCGGTCAAATGGTTAACTAATTTCCCAGAAACCCATATCCATATTCAATTTTCATTTTTCATGATTTTTTGTGAGTGTACGCGAGATGTAGTGGTGTAGCAAGCATGTGTACGTGGGAAGTAGTGGTGTAGGGAATGTACACCTTCAAAACAATGTTTTTTAGAAGAGTTGTTCAGTGATGGCTTGGCAAATATAGCAAGTAAGATGGCTTGATACCAGGTATGCATGTGTAGTACAGTTTAGGGTTATAACAGGAATAGTGTTCATAGTATGCACAAATAAATGTGTCCATTCTTTCTAAGGTACTTGTTAGCACTCTGTAAATTATGTCTGGCTAAATAGACAAAAGATAGAGGTAACTGTTTCAACCAACTTTAGAGATGAGGCACTAGCCTTCTCAACTCAGAGAGGGCTCTCTTGTGTCACTTGATATATCTATGGAAATTGATGGCTAGATTTGGTTTGTTTTGGGGGTTTTTAATAAGTTTTTTGGCCAAGAAGAGGAGGGACACACAGGGCTATGGAGTCAAAATTCTGAAATTGAATGAAAACAATGATCAGCTGATAGAACTCTCCAGAGGATAAAGGCTAAATGAGGCAATGAATATGAGTTGTAACTTAAAATAAATCAGAGTGGTAAGAGGAAAGAGGAAACAAATAATTGCATCAAAGCATTACAGGAATGAATTTTGAATTGGTTAAGAAGAAATATACACAGTCTAAATTGCTAATCCAAGAGCATCATGAGATGAATTATGGGCTTTTGTCTCTCAAATTTAAACAGATGAAAGTGAAATGAAATAAAATATCACATGAATTATACACTACGAAAGAAGACAAAACTCATATCACAACCAATTAGAATCTTGTCATAAACAGTTCAAAATGCTTCTGCATATCTATTCAATTTAGTCCCAGAAAATTTACAATAGATTCCATAACCACCATAATTGTGCCCTTGCACTTCTTCCCACCATTAATACACTTAGAACCTCTAACGCTTATACAATTCAAGTTCCTTCAGTGTGCAACCGGTTACAATAACTGAAATGAAACGTTTCAGCTCCTACAATGATTACAAATGACAGTTTTCAGAAAAACGTTTCATGATCCCTGCAGATTCCTCTGAAGCTCCATCTCCTTCCTCTTCCACATTCTCTTTGAAATGTCACTCATAATATTTCAAATATAATTGCATTTATCCATATTCTCATTAAACATTTGGGAATAATATATTTTAAATAAAAATAACTCCCAAATATTTTTCAATCCTGTAGAATTAAATTTCCATAATTTAATTCATGCCCCTGGTTTTTAAGACCATGTATTGTTTGCCCAATTCACCATTTCATTGTAAAAGCATTTACTTTTACCATTTACCTATGAAAAACATTTACTATGTAATGTTTTTCCAATTTACTGTTTCACTGTGGAAAAACATTTACTATGTAATGTTTTTCCAATTTACCGTCATTGGAAAAATACCTTTTATATTCTTCTTTTACTTCTATAAAACCTTTGGACAAAAATTATCCAAGTTTCGATTCACGTGCATCTTCCACTTAATTATTTTCCATGGAAATAAACATTAGTCTCCTTGATTTGTAAAATTTAACTCTTACCTCTGTAAAACCTTTTCATCGTGAGGAGGAATCTCATTTATTGGAAATCCAATAATGATTATTGAAATTCACTCCTGGAAAAATGTTGCACATAAAACATATGATAAATGTTTGCATTTATTATATCGGGCTTGGGATAAAATTGGTTTAATCCAAACTGCTTTTAACTCCGATGTGCTCCACGTAAAAACACGTGGCCACCAAATAAACCACAGTATTTTTCCCCGGTCCACCTTCATATAATTAACCTCCTCGTTACTTTAATCCCCGATATGTATGTGTGCCCTTCATCCAACCTTTGAATTTTCCATATTATAAATTGAGATTCGTGCCCATGATTTGATGTGATTTCATAAATTAAATATTGGATTAAATATTAATATAAATATAAAAATATTTATATTAATAATAAAAAACCCTTTTTTTCTATTTTCGAAGGACTTTGGGCATATGAGGCTTAACACATAATTTTGTGGATGGTATAAGGGTGCTTAATAAAAGACATATTTTTTATTTTCAACGGGAATATGAAAATAACGGTAAAAATGAATGAAGTTATGGAACTAAGGGATTTAGATAGGAATTAAGGCTAGGTATAGGTATAGGCTTGGGATATTTGCCAAATTTTGACTCATGGAGTACATGACTATTTTGGAAGATCAGTTGAGTGAAGGATTTAGGTGATGGGAGCTTGATAGAGCTGGTGAAAAAGTTTATGGTTTGAGTGGAAAAATAACATAAGGACAAGATGCTTTGGGAAAAATTAATAAAAATTAGCAGGTGATAACATAAGCTCCTATTGGGGATGCTATTCTCCCTCTGAAGTAGCAAAGAACAATAGACCATGTGCCTAATCCATTGGGTTTCTCCCAGAACATGTCTGTGTACCCTGCTCCGACCTGTCACCAATGTCTGCTAAAAACCAAACTCTGCACACTGCTCTCAACTGGATACTGAATACTGAGTACATTGATAAAATATGACTGTACACACTACTAGAAATCCAAACTGAAAAATGCTTGACCAACGAGCTTATTTGCACACTCCTATCTACTCTAAAACTGCTAAGATGAATACTTAATCAAGTGATACTGAAGTTCCAATGCAACCAATCAAACAATTGGCTTCTCAATTTTTATCCACTCACATCTTTCTTAAGTAGGTAGATAAATGTAAATAATGGCAACTGAAAACAAAAGTGTTGAAATTACTAAGACAACTGAGATGGGGGGTGAATAAATTGTTACTGTACTTAAAAAATTTGAGTCTATTAAACCATTTTTAAACTTTCATCAAGTGACCATCAATATTATACATCATATGAAGAACATAAATAATGAGCATCAATCACACATAAGATATACACAGAGACAGATTTTCACGAGGAAACCCATAAAGGGAGAAAACCTCTTCTTCTTCGAAATGATATGCAACCTTTTAAGTTCTGTACATCATCTATGTTTGAGCACCAACTCAAAGTGAGGCTACCACCTCTGTTTTACAAACTCCAACTTGTTGAGAGCACCAACTCTCTAGTTTCTCTAGCACTGACTAGAAGGAAGCACCAACTCCCTGAGTGTTCTAGCACCGACTGAATGGAAGCACCTACTGTTATCCACAATTTTGGTCATCGTGATGATGTTATGATGATGGAAAATCAAGCTCTTCACTAAGAACACTTTCCTGAGAAAAGTTACATTTGTCTGCTTCCAGAAATCATACTTTTAAGGGATGTTTGCAGGCTACCTATATATCTGCCTGCGAGAATGCCTTATTCTCGCAGGCTGCATTAAGCTGGAGTGTGATGGGTTCGCACTATACCTAATTGTCAGGGTGCGAACATCATCTAAAGGAAGGAAAAAAGATTAAATCTCGAACCTTCTAGAAAGGAATCTTCTAGAAGCATGAGTTGGCTTCGAATGGTTGTTTAGGTGCTGGCATTCCAGATATCTTGGGATCATTCCTATCCAAGTAACTAATCTATTTTCTCCTATATATTGAGGGGAATGCTTATGGAAAAGGTTAGAAGCAAACTAGCAAGAGATTGATTGGAGAATTATTGAAAGCTTGTATGAAGGACTGATGCTACAGCAGCTAAAAACAACAGCAAGGTCATCAAAAGTGGTTTATTTTCTTCATGCATGAGCAAGTGTGTGTGTCAGAGCTAAGAGCCATCGAAAGGAGATCTACAACATCAAGGCTTAGGTTGTAAGTTTCACTTTCAATTAATTCAATACAGTAATATGTCCCTTTCCCATAAAGATGATGTCACTTTATTACATAACTCCTTGATCATATGTATAGATTAGCTATTGAATATATTGATTTTCTTTCACTTCGATTGGTTTGTACTGTTGTGATCTGAACGGCACAAGAGAATTGGAGCAAATCTTGGAACAACAGAGACCTAAGGAAAGCGTTCATAAGGTATGCCCATGATCCTTGTCTCTTAGTTCATTCAATAGGCTAAATATAGGGAAAGTGTATTATTCTGTCCCATTTTGTTCTAGATCCAGGTGGATCTAGGGAGATCGATTTGTGTCTGCACTTACGGATTAATCCTGAAACACCTACTTCCACTTATACAAGCACCAACTTGCATATAGAAAAATATGTGTTTTCCCAAGCACCACCCTGCCACCCTGTTTTCTAGCCACAGCTAGATGGAAGCTACAACTCCCAATATTCAAGCACCAGATCGAATATCAGAGGACCACAGTCCTCCCTAGCACCACCCTACCTCCCTAATTATAAATAAAATGATTGAATAACCAACAACACAGGTGTTTCAATTCTTACCACTTCTCTTCTGTCCTGCAATTCTTCTATGCTTCTATCTGTTTTGTAATTATTCTCTGCTTCAAGTTATTCTGCAATTCTGCTCTTGCTTCTATCTATTCATCATCTATTACTCATCTCTGAGTTTTATCTCACACTATGCATACTGTCGGTCTCACACTGTGCCTAGTGTAATTTTCCCTTTCTTACATTTCAACTCATTTTTCATTCAGAACAACCAACAATTCACAGTCATTCTGTATTTCTTTTATGCACTTCATACAACTTTAGTTACACCTCGAATACCTAGGCCAAAAATGCTTCATCCACTCAATAACCAACTGTCCAAGAACCATGATTCGGTTCTTCTATCTGAATTGTAACTGGATAATTAATCATAAATATCAACAGTAGCCCTTCAATAAGATGCTGAAATGACCAGCACCGTTGGATTAAATCCACAGGGTCTTGTGTTTATCCCATATGCCCATTGGCTATGACCATGGGCCTAATCGAGATGCGTTTCACATTTTTCATTTCGGCAATATTGTGTCGAAGGGTCTCGACGCTCCAAGTTGTGATCCCTGAAATGGAGCTTAACTTCGCTAGCTCCTCCCTCTCACATGACCACCGAAAATGACCATAGGCTACACTAAAAGGTTATTCATGATTTCACATTTCAACATTCTTGTCGTGAGCATCCTTGACACCTCCAACTCCCGGTATCTGAAACTCTGAAATGGAGTCAGATCAACGATCCACAATCTTGATGATTCGACGGTCCATATCTTTTCGTGATCTTGCATATCTCGATTCTTGTGATGAAATCTCTCGACACTCCAAGTTGCGATCCCCAAAATGGAGCTTAGAAATTAGCTCCTTCCCTTAATCCTTCGACGATGTGACCTTGTCTATGACCATGGGCCAGACCTTATCGCGATTTCGCATATCACAAGTTGCAAGGTTAGAGCATTTCCTTCCTTTGACTTTCCAGTCAGCGAAATGTTAATCCCTTGACAGATGTCCCTCTTAGATCAATGGTCAAGATCTTATCGCGATTTTTCAACTTCACAAGCCTTCATCATGCCTGATCAATGGTCCATGATCTCCCTTTGATCAACGACTCAGATTAAGTTGTGGTTTCGTATTTCACGATTTCATGGGATAGAGAACCTCCTTTATTTGACTTTCCAGATATCAAAATGCCAATCGCTCATCATGTGCCCTCTACATCTAACGTTCCACAACATACCTCGATCCAAAGGTCCAGATCAATTCTTCAGATTTCGCATATCGCAAGTTCCCACACCATGTTCCATTGACTCATCCAATGTGCAGGTCAGCGAAATTCTATTCTCTTGCCATGTGTCCTTCTTGAAGATGAATGGTCCTCCTACTTTCAAGATTTTGTAGGCCCTCTTTATCTTTCACGTGAAGACCATGCTCCTTCTTATGGATCCAATGACGGTTGGTCTTCGGGCTCAAATCTGATGCCTGAGATCTATTTTCTTCTACTATGCACTCCTCCTATCTGAATTCAGATCTGACAGTCATCGAGAATTATGAATGGAATCCAATGATCACTCTCTCTCTTCACTGTTGATATTTCCATTGTCATGCCATTATCGCTGCACTATTGATGTGTTGATCTTCTCCATCAATGACAAACAAGCATAATCTGCCTCTATCTAAAAACATGCCAACAATCTCCCCCTTTGGCATTGATGGAAACCCCTTGAAAAATATGCAACTATACCACTGTAGCATCTTTGAAATTACTACCACTGTAGCATCCTTGAAATTACCACACTTTCTCCCCCTTTGACATCAATGTCAAAGAAGAAACACAGTCCCCCTGAGCTGTTATGATACATACTCCCCCTGTCAATTATGAGAAACTTAGAAATACAACAGATATTCAATAAGTACTCTCCCTGACCAGGTGAGAAGATTAGACGAAAGAAGTTATAACCCCCAACTTTTGACGAAGATATCCAAAAGGGGTCACTGCTAACGGTTTAGTAAACATATCAGCCATATGTTTTGTGGAAGGAATAGAATTCAGTTGAACGACTCTGTTTGTAACTTTTTCTCTAAGAAAATGGTATTTTATTGGGATATGCTTAGTCTTGGAGTGAAGAACAGGATTTTGGGAGACACTAATGGCACTAGTGTTATCACAATGAATTGTAATCGGAACAGTATAGTTTACCTTCAAATCTACAAGAGTTTGAATCATCCAAAAAATCTGAGTGCAACAAGTAGCAACAACAATGTACTCTACTTCTGTAATTGATAAGGAAATAGATCCATTCTTCTTACTAATCCATGCTACCAATGAGTCACCCAAGAAGAAGGCACCTCCACTGGTGCTTTTTCTCTCATCCACACAATTTTCCCAATCTGCATCTGAATAAGCAGTTAACTGAAAATTCTGATTTATGGGATACCACAGACCATAAGTCATTGTTCCCTTCAAGTATTTAAACATCCTTGAGACAACTACCAAGTGACTTTGTTTAGGAGCTGTCTGATAACAACCTACCATTCCAACAGCTTGCATTATATCAGGATGGGATGTTGTGATGTAAAAAAGACTGCCTATCATTGATCGGTATGTCCTTTGATCAACATCGGGTGAAATGTCATCTTTACTAAGCTTGCAACCAACCACCATAGGTGTACTAATAGGAGAATAATCTTCCATCTGAAATTTCTTCAACATCTCTTTCAAATATTTTTCTTGAGAGATAAAAATTCCTGTAGAACTCTGCTTTACTTGTAAGCCAAGGAAATATGACAATTCTCCTATCATGGACATCTCAAACTCTGTTTGCATAGAGTTATCAAACCACTGAATAGAGTAATCATTATTACAACCAAAAATAATGTCATCTACATAAATCAAAACAACTAGTAAATCGTCACCTTCAGTTTTTATGTAGAGATTGCTATCAAACATACCTTTCTTGAAACCTGTGTCTTGTAAAAATTTGTCTAGTCTATAATACAAAGCTCATGGTGCTTGTTTCAGTCCATATAAAGATTTCTTCAGCTTGCAGACATAATCAGGGTTATATGCCAATGAGAATCCTTCAGGTTGCTCCATATATACTTCTTCCTCTAGATCTCCATTAAGAAATGTTGATTTAACATCCATTTGATACACTTTAAAGTTCTTATGACATGAATATGCAAGAAACATTTTGATGGCTTCCAATCTTTCCACTTGTGCAAAAGTTTCATCAAAGTTATGACCTTCAACTTGTGCATAGCCTTTACAGACCAATCTGGCTTTATTTCTAACAACTTGTCCTTTTTCATTCATTTTATTTTTGAACACCCACTTGGAACCTATTACATTCTTGTCTTCAGGTCTAGGAACAATCTCCCAAGTATTGTTCTTCTCAATCTGATCAAGCTCTTCATTCATATCTCTAATCCAATCATCATGCTGGCTGGATTCATCAAAAATTTTAGGTTCAGTCATAGATAAAAAGGCAACATGAGATTGTTCTGAGTCTTTAATCAATTTCCTTCTTGTCTAAACTCCTTTATTTATATTTCTAATTATCTGATTTTCAGGATGATTCTTTCTAACAGTTCTGAGAGGTGAGTTTGTTTCTTTCTGCTGATTTATGTCAGCTTGAGTATTTGTATCTTCATCTAATTTAGATTATTCTCTTTCTAATCCTTGGACCTGTTCATCTTCATCTTCAACTATATCTTTTGTGCTTGGTTCAACACTGCTTACATTTCTGACTGGGATTTCTTCATCAAATTTTCTGTCTATACAATCAACTAGTTTATGCAACCTCTTATTGTAACATATGTACCCTTTATTGTTTGTAGCATAACCCAAGAAGATACCTTCATCATCCCTGTCATCATATTTGCCAATATTTTCATCATTATTCTTAATATAACATTTACTCCCAAAGACTTTAAAATGCTTGATTAAAGCATGTCTTCCAAACCATAGTTCATAAGGAGTCTTGTCACTGTGTGGTCTGAGATGTGCTTTGTTAAGGATATGAACAGTTGTATGAATTGCTTCCACCCAATATGTTTGAGGTATGTTCCTTCCATTCATCATTGATCTTTCCATTTGTTGTACTGATCTATTCTGCCTCTCAACAACTCCATTTTGCTATGGAGTCCTTGGAATTGTGTACTCTCTTTTGACTCCATGCGCCATCACATAACTCTTTGAAGTTCCATGAGCTAAATTCTCCTCCTCTATCAGAACTTACTGCTTTCAATATTTTTCTTATTTGATTCTCAGTTAGAGCCTTAAACACTTTGAATTTTTCAAACACTTCATATTTTTCCTTCAAAAAGGAAAACGATGTTAGTCTAGAATAATCATCAATAATCAACATAAAATAATTTTATTTTCCTATACCTTCTTTCCTTGATGGTCCACATAAATCCATATGTACTAACTAGAGAGGTTTTTCTATTGAAGGAAAGTTTTTAGATTTGAACTGTGTCCGAATAATCTTTCATATCTGGCATGGTTTACAAACATAATCATATGGCTTTGATATCTTTGGAAGATCCTTTACTGCCTCACTATTTTTTAGCTTGATTATATGATCAAAATTTAAGTGTCCAAGTCTCCTATGCCATAGCCAAATTTCATCATACTTGCTTAAGTGGCATTCTTATTTTTCTTATTTTAACACATAGACATTGTTTTCTATTCTTATCCCTTTTGCAACTAGCTGTCCTGAATTCACAGATTTTATTCTACAATCTTTAGAGGTAAAAATGACTTCACATCCTCAGTCACAGACTTGACTAACACTAAGAAGATTATGTTTCAGACCTTCTACAAACAACACATCTTGAGATTTCCATTTTCCATTACTCAAAATTACCATTCCTTTACCTTTTATTTTTCCTGGTGCATCATTTCCAAAAGTCACATTCCCTGATTTTCTTTCACTTAGAGTTAGAAAATTACTTTTGTCTCTAGTCATATGTTTGGAACATCCACTGTCAATATACCAGGGATTCTTTTGTCTTTGGGATGATAACACTAGTCTACATTTGTCATCTTCTTTCTTCTTCCAAATCTTGAAATTTTCAGCAGTAGGATTCAAATCTAGCTTAAAATTCCTTAAGTGTCAATCTGCAGCTTTATGTCCATAGTTATGACAGATGTAACATTCTGATTCACTGAATAACATATCATAACGAGTTTTATGCTCATAACTGTTGTTATGTTTCACCTGCATCCTTCCTCCATCCATCACATGATTTATAGTATGTGGTCATTTGTTTCTTGGCTGTCTCAATCTTTGTTGTGGCAGATAATTATTCCTTGAGTATCTTGATTTCAAATATCTAGATCTTAAAGAATAGTTTATAGCTTTGTGACCAAAGTTAGAACAGAAAAAAAAATAACCACAGAAAAAACCTTTGTACCTAAAAAAAGGTTGTAGTCGATTTCTTCCATGCTAATGATTTCCTTGATCAGAAAATGTGTTTGTGTTATTTCTTTGATCTATGGATTCGGTTCTGGTAATTTTTCTTTCATTCCTTCTTGGTGGCTGGTTTTCTTTCTTTGTTTCTGCAGAGTGGTTGTTGTCAATGATTGTAGATTTGACAAACTTGATGGGTTCTATATTACTTGGATGATCACTACTTGATCCTTCTTCATAGCCTAAGCCAACTTTCAACGTTGGATTCCTTTGCTTATTTAGAATGGAAGTTAATTCTTCTGAGGCTTTAATACTTGGTAGATTTTGGTGATACAATCCCTTAAACTTCTCCATTTATTTTCTGGTTTTTACTATCTCTTATTCTAAGGCTCCACACCTCACTTTCTTCTCTGACAACTATTGTTTCAGTATGTCTTCTATTTTCTTTTCCTTTTCTAACTCCACTTTTAGTAGAGAAATTTTTTCATCAAGTTTTTCACCATTCATTTTAAACTACTTCAACAACTGTTTTTTTTTTCTCTTCTTACATCTGAGTCTATAAATTTCTTCAAAAGAACTGATTAATTCAACTTCCATATCCACCATAGCTTCTTCATCATCCATTTCACCTCCTTTGTGTTCATCATCAAAATCTCCCATAGCCATAAGCATAAAATCATTCACTTTGTTTTCACATGATGAATCAATATCTATGTCTTTTGAGGAATTGTTATTGTTTGCACACAAAATTTTCTTTTTACTATATTTCTTGAATTTGTACTTATTTTCATCATCAGAGTTCTAGTCCTTTTTATGGTGGGGACACTTAGATGAAAAATGACCTATCTTACCACAGTTAAAACATTTGAAGGGAATCTTGCCTTGATATTTTCCTGATCCTTTCTTTAACCTTCTCACAAATTTTGCCTCAATATCATCTAAATCTCAATCAATATTCTTGTCTTCCTTAAAATATGCTTCTCTAGTAATGGATTTATCTTTGTTGATTCTCATTTCATATGCAGTTAGCGTTCCTAGGATTTGATCAATGGACAGAGTTTTAAGATCATTTAGTTCTTCTATTGCAGAGACTTTTGGATTAAATTTATCAAGCAGAGATCTTAAAATCTTTTGAACTAAAATTGATTTTTCAATCTTCTCACCAAGACCCTTCATGGCATTCACAAGTTCTTCAACTCTTAAAAAATACTTGCTAATTGTTTCATCTTCATTCATCTTTATTTGTTCAAACTTCAACCTATATGTTTAGAGTTTGGCATCTTTTACTTTCTCATTTCCTTCATAACTATTAATAAGTTTATCCCACATAGATTTAGCAGTTTCAAGATGCATCACCTTTACAAACTCAGCTTCAGCAAGTCCATTCAAGATAACATTCATTCCCTTAGCATTAAAGATAAATTCTAACTTACCATCCTTGGAAGCCAACACAATAGGCTTTGTATATCTAGTCTCTACTAGATCCCAAACATCAACACCTAAGGCCATTAGGTATGTTCTCATTCTAACCTTCCAAAAGGAAAAATTTGTTGCATCAAACAGAGGAGGCTTACTGGCTGAAGTCCCTTCATGACTTGTCATGTTTAAACTTACAGATCTACCTTTAAATAAAAGTAACCCGCTCTGATACCAATTGTTGAAATTACTAAGACAACTGAGAGGGGGGGTGAATCATTTGTTACTGTTCTTAAACAATTTTAAGTCTATTAAACCATTTTTAATCTTTCATCAAGTGACCATCAATATTATACATCATATGAACAACATAAATAATGAGCATCGATCACACATAAGATATACATAGAGACAGATTTTCACGAGGAATCCCATAAAGGGAGAAAACCTCTTCCTCTTCGAAATGATAGGTAGTCTTTTAAGTTTTGTACATCATCTATATTTGAGTACCAACTCAAAGTGAGGTTACTACCTCTATTTTACAAGCTCCAACTTGTTGGGAGCATCAACTCTCTAGTTTCTCTAGCACCGACTAGAAGGAAGCACCAACTCCCTGAGTGTTCCAGCACTGACTGAATGGAAGCACCTACATCCACTTATACAAGCACCAACTTGCATACAGAAAACTATGTGTTTTCCCAAGCACCACCCTGCCACCCTGTTTTCTAGCCACAACTAGATGGAAGTTACAACTCCCAATATTCAAGCACCAACTCGAATATTAGAGGACCATAGTCCTCCCTAGCACCACCCTACCTCCCTGATTATAAATAAAATGATTGAATAACCAACAACACAGGTGTTTCAATTCTTACCACTTCTCTTTTGACCTGCAATTCTTCCATGCTTCTATATTTTCTACAATTCTTCTCTACTTCAAGCTATTCTACAATTCTTCTATTGCTTCTATATATTCAACATTTTTTACTCATCTCTGAGTTTTATCTCACACAGCGCATACTGTCGGTCTCACACTGTGCATACTGTAATTTTCCCTTTCTTACATTTCAACTCATTTTTCATTTAGAATAACCAACAATTCATAGTCACTTCGTCTTTATTTTATACACTTCAGACAACTTCAGTTACACCCCAAATACCTAGGCCAACAACGCTTTAGACACTCAATCACCAACCATCCAAGAACCATGATTTAGTTCTACTAATTGAATCATAACTCAACAGTTAATTGTAAAGATCAACAGTAGCCCTTCAATCAGATGCTCAAATAACTAGCACCGTTGGATTAAATCCACAAGGTCTTGCGTTTATCCCATATGCCCACTGGATGTGACCATGGGCCTAATCAATATGCGTTTCACATTTCGCATTTCGACAATCCTGTGTTGAAGGGTCTCGATGCTCCAAGTTGCGATCCCTAAAATGGAGCTTAGCTCCGCTAGCTCCTCCCTCTCACATGACCACCGACAATGACCATAGGCTGCACCAAAAGGTGCTTCACAATTTTGTGTTTCATCATTCTTGTCGTGAGTTTCCTTGACACCTCCAACTCCCGGTATCTGAAACTCTGAAATGGAGTCAAATCAATGGTCCACAATCTTTATGATTCGATGGTCTAGATCTTTTCGTGATCTCGTATATCGCGATTCCTGTGATGAAGGCTCCCAACACTCCAAGTTGCAATCCCCAAAAAGGAGCTTAGCAATTATCTCCTTCCCTTAAGCCTTCGACAATGTAACCTTGTCTATGACCACGGACCAGACCTTATCGCGATTTCTCATATCGCGATTTGCAAGGTTAGATAATTTCCTTCCTTTGACTTTCTTGTCAACGAAAAAGTTAATCCCTCGCCACATGTCCCTATTGGATCAACGGTCAAGATCTTATCATGATTTTGCAACTTCATGGGCCTTCGTCATGCCTAATCAACGGTCCATGATCTCCCTTTTATCAACGACTCAGATTAAGTCGTGGTTTCACATTTCATGATTTCATAGGATATAACACCTCCTTTCTTTGAATTTCCAGTCAACGAAATGGAAATCACTGACCATGTGCCCTCTGCATCCAATGTTCCACAACATACCTCAATCCAAAGGTACAGATCAATTCTTGGGATTTCGCATATCGCAAGTTCCCACACCATGTTCCGTTGACTCATCCAATGTGCAGGTCAGCAAAATTCTAGTTGCTTGCCACATTTCCTTCTTGAAGATGGACGATCCTCCTACTTTCAAGATTTTTTAGGCCTGCTTCATCTTGCATGTGAAGACCATGCTCCTTTTTATGGATTCAACGACGGTAAGTCTTCGGGCTCAGATCTGACGTCTGAGATCTATTTTCTTCTACTGTGCACTCCTCCTATCTGAATTCAGATCTTACAGGCATCGAGAATTTTGAATGGGATCCAATGATCACTATTTCTCTTCACTGTTGATCTTGCCATTGTCATGCCATTATCGCTGCGCTACTGATCATGTTGATCTTCACCATCAATGACAAACACACATACTCTGCCTCTGTCTGAAAACATGCCAACAATTTGAATCCAAAACTTGAACTTATGAATGAAAAAAACTCCTCCTTCATTGAAGACTGTAATAATATGGCAACAGGATCTTCAAAACCATGAAAAAACATTTCTTCTTGATGAGCAAAAATAGAAAGACAAGCCTATTTCATAAGTGTTTGTTGTTCTTGTTCTATTTCTTTAGTTCTGAGAATATTTTCTAATGAAATTGCAGCAATAGGTTTGTCTACTTCTCCATGCATCTCAAAACAAACATTCATAGATTCTTGAACATCTTCAAATATGACAGCCATATTATGTGCATCCTCTTGTTCATCAAACAATTCTGATTTGGTTTCATTAAACTTCTAGAAATTTGCTTGAGGACTGTCATTTTGACTTTCAAATGAATTAATATAAATAAGTTCATGCTCATAATCTTCTTGCAAATGTGAAAAGCTAACAGAATGCACTATTTCATAGTTTAGAGTTCCCATGGATGCATTTTCAAAACCATGATTTTCAAATGAATCAAATAAAATCATCGCCTCTTCATTATCTTTCTGTATTTCTGATTGAAAAATGGCATATGTTGTTTTGTTGCTTTCCTAAAGCTCTATGTCATTTGTCTGTTCATTGTTGGAAGTTTCCATATATGCATTTTCAGAATCCTCGTCCATGTCTAGTCCACTTAGAATTTGAACAACCATATCATTCATTGGGGGAGAAAGATAACCTTGAAACACTTTGTCTTGCTGAAAATATTGTTGAATATCTTCATCAAGTTCAGGGGAAGGAAAGTGACTTTCAACAACAATTTCTTGATCAGCTTCACCTTCAACCAAAGGAGGGGCTACTATTTGTTGTTGGGCTGAATATTCATAAAGGGATTCTATGATTTCATCATTCATACACTCTTCATTTCCAAAACAATTTCAAGGTACTTAATGAAATGTTCACAAAATTCAAACCAATCTTCAAACACCAAGGATGAAGAATTAGATTCTCCGTAATGCTTAAAGAATGTTATATGGAAATCTTTAAGAGAGTATAAGCTTCCTGGTTTTAAACCTTCATACCATAATATTTCTCTCCCCTCTAAATTAGCCATAAAAATTTTCATTAGACAATCCTCATGAAATTCAACCCCCAAATTGCATATGTGCATGTGAAATCTAATCAAGTGCAAGGCAACATCATTTCCTTTCCCATCTTCGAATTTAGGAAAATATTTTTGCCAATTTATGTGAGGAATATGATTTGGAAAGCTAGGAATATGAGAGTGATTCACTGGAGCATACCTTGTAGATATTGAACTCATATTTGGACAGTGGAGTCACCAATGATGTTTTGGAAGCTGGATTCTTCATTGAGAGTGGAGTTGCCGGTGAAAGTTCAAATTTATGGATTCTTCTACTAGTGGAATTACCTTCAAACTATTTTTTTGATGTGTGGAGTCACCAAAGCAGGAATATAGCCAATATGTGCCTAAGTGTCTTCTTCTCTCAGACCTTAAAACTCAACCATGTCGTTCTTCCTAGGGAAAAAATTTCAATTTCGTCCCCGGCAACGATGCCAAAATGTTAGCACTCTATAAATTATGTCCAGTAGAATAGACAAAAGATAGAGGTAGTTGTTTCAACCAGCTTTAGAGCTGAGGCACTAGCCTTCTCAACTCAGAGAGGGATCTCTCGTGTCACTTGATATATCTATGGAAATCGATGGCTAGATTTGGTTTGTTTTGGGGGTTTTTAATAAGTTTGTTGGGCAAGAAGAGGAGGGACACACAGGGCTATGGAGTCAAAATCCTGAAATTGAATGAAAACAATGATTGGCCGATAGAACTCTCCAGGGGATAAAGGCTAAATGAGGCAATGAATTTGAATTGTAACTTAAAATAAATCAGAGTGGTAAGAGGAAAGAGGAAACAAATAACTGCATCATAGCATTACATGAATGAATTCTAAATTGGTTAAGAAGAAATATACACAATCTAAATTTCTAAGCCAAGAGCATCATGAGATGAATTATGGGATTTTGTCTCTCCAATTTAAACAGATGAAAGTGAAATGAAATAAAAGATCACAGGAATTATACACTACGAAAGAAGATAAAACTCATATCACAACCAATTAAAATCTTTTCATAAATAGTTCAAAATGCTTCTGCATATGTATTCAATTTAGTCCCATAAAATTTACAATAGAGTGCAGAACCACTAGAATTGTGCCCTTGCACTTCTACCTACCATTAATACACTCAGAACCTATAACACTTATAAAATTCAAGTTCCTTCAGTGTGCAACCAGTTACAATAAATTAAATGAAATGTTTCATCTCTTACAATGATTACAAATGACAGTTTTCATAAAAATGTTTCATGATGCAGGAGCATCGTAAGCAGACAAGCGAGCGTGGAGGCGAAAGATAGCTAGAAAGTGCAACACTCATTTTCTCACGTTTTGAGATATTTTTGAAAACATTAAATGTAGTGGTTAAAAGGAGGAGTACTCGCATATTGTAAATAGATCATGAGCGATTGCTCTCATCCGTATACATTTAAGGCCTTTATGCATAGTTAATGGAAGTAGGTAGATTTAAATTCTAGATTAGACAGCTTTAGAGCATAGGAGGAAAAATGGATATAGACACCCTCATTCTTGTATCATTGTATCATTAATCACATTAGCATAGAGAAGAGGAGAACTGTAGTAAAGAGTTGTAAAGAAGAATCCATGTACAAAAATTTTGAATTAATATATGAAGCCTTGATTCAGATTCATGGTGTTATGATGTTTTTTGTGTATACATGATGAATGGTATGCTTATGGTTGTTTATTCTCTCTGTTATGCATTTGCTTTGATATTGTGTGAATGTATGATTTCATGTTGAATGTTGAAGTTTGAGAGAGGAAATGAATGAGTTTCAATTGTTTCTCATCCTGAGTAAGAAGTTCCTGCAAGGAGTGCAGTGAAATGTCTGCAAGGAGTGCATTGACGAAGGTTCGAAGTTTCATCTCTGAAAATCTCAGGAGGGATACCGTTGTTCTCATTCCAGTAGAAGTGCAGGAGTAGTACAGGAAGCCATGCAAGGAGTGCGCAGGTGTTAGAAGTCTCAGGACTTATCAACAAAAGGAGAGTTGAAGGACTGTTTTTGCAGAGAAGGTGCACAAATTTGAGGAGATCAAATACCCAGAAGTATTTGATAGATTGCCGCAAGGAGTGCATGAAGAAATTCTTGTGGGACTTGAAGTTACCAGGGGAAGATCAGGAGGGTTGACACCTTTGAAGTATTCAAAGGAAGACAAAGGTCGAAGTCATCCGGCATAAATAAATTTTAGAAGGAGGAACCTTGGTTCACTTCAAAGAAGTCGTCGAAAAGGAGGAACGAGAGGTCATAATTCTTCCAGGAAACCTTCCAAAGTTGCAAGGACCGTGAGATCCAGAGAAGATGCAAGGTGGATAGGGGAGGACGAACCCATCAGCTAATATCAGGAATCAACATGGACCGTTGATCGTAATATGTCATGATCCGTCAGATCATTTCTAGGTTCGAGAACCTAAGAGGATAGTGGCTTGGGGTCGAGAGTTTCAAACTCCTGATTCCCGAAAGTCTGAAATCATGTCGACTGTTGGATTGAAGGGGGGCTTATAGATATTGATCCCATTGGATGTACCATTTTGGAGATCGAGGATTCATAGGTTGGAGAGTTGGGAGTCTTGCATTTGGATTCCCAAAGACATGAAGTCCAAAACCCCGATAAAGTGACACGACCCGTGTGGAAGTCAACTTTTGGGTTGACTTATCAGATTTCAACATTTCGGCATTCGTGGAGACAAGAGGCAGGGATCCTTTGTTCCAAGATTCCCGAAATTGCGAAATGTGATAAGGCGAGCAAGAGGAGGATGTGGCGACATTTCGGGGATTCGTCATATCGGGTTTCGATAGTTGGAAGGTGGGAAAGTCGATGACAGGTATCGCGAAGTCGCGAACCCCAAAGTCCCAAATTTAGAAAAGGGCATGAAATTATTTTGGCCTAAGGGGATCTGAGTTGGCGCCTGGTGTTTATCCATGGAGGATCAATTCATAAGGACCTGTGGATTGAAGTTGTTGAAGGTTCTGACAGGGATCCAAACGAGCTAGTTTGGCTCAGAGAGGGAGATTTGAACGATCCTGTGAGCGGATCTCGACCTACGGGTTGGGTTTTGCGATAAGTTTGGTATCAGAGCTCAGAAAAATTTCTTTGTTTTCTATAGGAAAGGAAGGAAGAATATTTCTTATCCATGGCACCGAGAAGGAGAGATATACCAATGCATGATCCAGTAGTGGAAAGGGAAATGTGTGAGCTATGTTCCAGGCTTGATGCCATGGAGACAGCACAGAGGTGCATAGTCGACATTGGGGATATTAGTGAGGCTGACAGTGAAAATGAAGCTAGACAGGGAGAAGAAGTTGCAATTCGAAGATGTTGTAGACGAACACCTGTTCAGGGTTGTTGCTAGGATAGGTGCCAGAGCAAAGATGGAAATTCCCATGTATGAGGGAAACCTAGACATTGAAGAGCTTCTAGACTGGATTAGAGCTCTGGATAAGTACTTTGACTATGAGGATATCGAGGAAGATAGGAAGGTTAAACATGTTGTCACAAGACTTAAAGGGCATGAAACATTATGGTGGGATGAACTGTAGGCTGGCAGATGCTGCAAAGGCAAAAAGAAAATCAAAAGTTGGGATAGAATGGTTGCAAATATGAAGGCAAAATTCATCCCCAAGGATTATCAAATCACTCTGTTTCGAAGGATGCAGAACTTGAGACAAAAGCTGATGACAGTGAAAGAATACACTAAATAATTCTACAAACTAAACATCAGAGTAGGTCATCGGGAAAGCGATGATGAAAAGTTTTCTAGATACATGAATGGTCTAAGGTATGACATCCAAGATGAGATGAGAATGATGATCATTCATACAGTAGAAGATGCTTATTAGATGGCTCTGAAAGCTGAAGAAAAGTTGAGCCGAAAGCAAGGTCAAAGAGGCCGAGGAAGAAGTCAAGCTAGAGGCAAACCAATTGCACAAGACAAGAATCAAAGACCTCAAGAAGAGGGGAATAAACCTCAAACTCAACATGAGAGAGGAGGAAGCTCACAGAGGGGATAGTATGTTGATAGGAATAATTTTCCTCGAACCAGTGGAAGAGGAAGAGGCAGAGGTGGTGAAGTGAAATGCTTTACCTATGGAAAAAATGGACACAGATCCTATGAATGTCTAGATAGGAAGAAAGATGGAGGTGAGACTCACATTTCCGAAGCATAAGGATGGAATGTTGAGGCAAAAGATGTTGAGGTCGGAGGATCGTTGATGATGAAGAAAGTTCTCTTGAAGCCAGAGAAACAGGCAAAGAACCCAGCCCAAAGGAACAGTCTGTTTTGGACTGCTTGCAAGACCAAAGACAAGGTATGCAAAGTAATCATGGACAGTGGTAGCACAGACAATCTCGTTTCTACAAAGACGGTAGAAAAGCTGGAGCTGGAGACTATTGAACATCCAAGCCCATACAAAGTTTCGTGGCTACAAAA
The DNA here is from genome assembly GCA_009831015.1 of Picea engelmannii. NCBI lineage: Eukaryota > Viridiplantae > Streptophyta > Pinopsida > Pinales > Pinaceae > Picea > Picea engelmannii. The sequence goes on along the minus strand of ML792329.1, from coordinate 483,207 downwards.
AGGACATCAGGTAAACGTCACTAAACAATGTTTATTTGAATTTAAAATAGGAGGATATAAGGATGAAATACTATGTGATGTCATTCCCATGGATGTTTGTCATCTATTGTAGGGTAGACCATGGCAATATGACAGAAATGTGGTTCATGATGGGAGAAAGAACACATACACCTTGGAGAAGAATGGGAGAACTCACATGTTGTTGCCAATTAAGGATAAAGAAGTGAAGACAGAGGTGAGAAACACTATACTTCTCATGAGTGGGAAAGAAATTCTTAAGGAGGTTAAGAAGAAGGAAGATACACAGTTTATTGTGGTCAGAAAACCTAAAATTGTTTTGACCAGTGCAAGAGTGGATGATTTACCAGAGGAAATCTAGCAGCTACTGGAAGAGTTCGTTGATATAGTAGTGGATGAAATACCTCGTTCGTTGCCACCTATCAGAAGTATAAGTCATCACATTGACCTTATACTTGGAGCTAGTTTACCAAACAAAGAAGCATATAGATTGACACCGCAAGAGAATGAGGAGGTCAAGAGACAAGTCCAGGACTTAATGGACAAAGGGTTGATTCAAGAAAGCTTGAGTCCATGCGTTGTTCCAATAGTGCTCAGCCCAAAGAAAGATGGAGGCTAGAGAAGGTGCACAGACTTAAGAGAAATCAATAAGACTACCATCAAATACAGATTTCCATTGCCAATGATGGATGATTTGATGGATTGCTTGAGTGGAGATTTTTTTTTCAAAGATTGATTTGAAAAGCAGGTATCATCAAATTTGTATGAGAGAAGGTGATGAATGGAAAACAACATTCAAGATGAATGAAGGGCTGTATGAATGGCTTGTTATGTTGTTTGTCTTAACAAATGTGCCTAGTACTTTCATGATATTCATGAATGAAGTCTTGAAGGATTTCATAGAAAAATTTGTCATTGTATATCTTGATGATATATTGATTTTCAGCAAAACAGAATCAGAACACTTGAAGCATTTAGCTACGGTGATGAGGAGATTACATCAAGAGAAATTGTTGATAAATATGAAGAAATAGACATTTATGAGGACAAAACTCATTTACTTGGGTTTTGTTATCTCTGCAGATGAGCTGAAAATGGATCCGGATAAGGTAGAGGCGATTAAGAATTGGCCATCGCCAAAAAGTGTATTTGAGGTTCGAAGCTTCCATGGTTTCGCTAGTTTCTATAGAAAATTCATCCGAAATTTTAGTGGGATTAGCACACCAATGATGGATATGGTGAAGAAAAGACACAAAGATTTTCACTGGACAGAGGAAGCAGAGAAGAGTTTCAACTTGTTGAAGAAAAGGATTACTGAACAACCAATTTTGGTGTTTCCAGATTTCAGTAAGACATTCTAGGTCAAGTGTGACGTGAGTGGATTTGCAATTGGAGTGTTCTTGAGCCAAGACGACAGACCGATCGCATAATTCAGTGAGAAACTAAATGAAGTGAAGGTTAAATACTCCACATATGAAAACGAATTTTATGCAGTCATATAAGAGTTGAAGAAATGGAGACATTATTTGGTTCCTAAAGAGTTTGTTTTATACAACGATAATCCTGCTTTACAATTCGTGACTCAATAGGAGAACTTGAACCAGAAGCATGCAAAATGGGTTGAATACATGAAGAATTTTACTTTTGTAACTAAGCATATTTTTGGAACTGCTAACAAAGTTGTTGATGCTTTGAGCAGGAAATGTTTGCTTATGTAGGAATTCAGAGTCAAAACTTTGGGTTTTGATAACCTCAAAGAAATGTATAGGGATGATCCAGATTTTAAGGAAGTGTATGAGGCATCTGAGAATCCAATTCTCAGAGATAGAAGCCAATGGATTGAATATATGATCCAGGATGGATTATTATTCAAGGGAAAACAATTATGTATTCCAAAATGCTCCATGAGGGAGAATCTATTGAAAGAAAAACATAGTGGAGGATTGGCCGGACATTTCGGTCATGACAAAACGTTCTCGAAATTAAATGGTTAATATTTTTGGCCAGGAATGAGGACAGATGTCAAGAAATTTGTGGACAGATGTAGAATTTGTCAGCGCACAGAGGGAAAAGGCAGAACACAGGGTTGTATCAGCCATTACCCATACCAGAAAAGTTGTGGGATGCAGTGAGCATGGATTTTATATTGGGACTGCCAAGAACACAAAGAGGATTTGATTCAATCTTTGTGGTGGTAGACAAATTTTCAAAGATGGAATATTTCATACCATGCCAAAAAACCAACGACACAACTCATATTGCGAACCTATTTTTCAAAGAAGTTGTCAGACTTCACGGCTTGCCAAGGAGTATTGTTTCGGATAGAGATACCAAGTTCATGGGAAATTTCTGGAGGAATTTATGGAAAAAGATGGGGACAAATTTGTCATTTAGCTCAGCTTATCATCCTCAGATAGATGGGAAAAAAGAAGTTGTGAACAGAAGATTGGGAGATTTGCTGAGGAGACTAGTAACTGAACAACACAGTCAGTGGGATCATATTCTGCAACAGGCGAAATTTGATTATAATGATTCGATCAATAGAAGCACAAGGCAGATTCCATTCCAAATTGTATATGGAATGCAGCCAAGGGGATTTTCTGAATTGAAATATTCAGAACAAAATGAATTCAGGAGTGCTAGTGTAGAGGACTTTGCAGAAGCGATCAAGGAGCTTCACACCCAAATTAAGGAGCGATTGTAGAGTTCGAGCTAGGAATATAAGCGCAAAGCAAATCAACACTGGCGAGAACTTCAATTTGAATTCAATGCTCTGATTCTTGCACACCTGAGGAAGGAGAGGTTACCAAGGGGGACATATAACAAATTGAAGAGGAAAAAGATTGGACCATGGAGAGTCATGAAGAAATTTGGGGCGAATGCATATGAGATTGAATTACCCGATGGGATCGGAATTACACCGATATTCAACATCTCATATTTGTACCCTTACAGAGCTGAAGAAGTAGGAGCAGACAGTGAACAGATAGAGGTTCAATGGGTTAAACAAATGCCTGTAGTTGCAAAGCCACAGATGGAGAGTATAATTGATAAGAGGATCAACAGGAGGACTAGGAGGAAAGAGTATTTTGAATCCTTGGTCAAGTGGAAGGGACATCCAGTGGAAGATGCCAGCTGGAAAGATGAAGAAGAAATTTAGAAGCATGGGAATACCATGCAAGAACTCATGAACAGGAGTTCATGAAAATTTTCAAGCAAGGGAGTATGATGCAGGAGCATTGTAAGCAGTCAAGTGAGCGTGGAGGTGAAAGACAGCTGGAAAGCACAACATGCATTTTCTCACATTTTGAGATACTTTTAAAAACATTAAATGTAGTGGTTAAAAGGAGGCATACTCACATATTGTAAACATATCATGAGCGATTTATCTCATCTGTAGAAATTTAAGGCATTTATGCATAGTTAATGGAAGTAGGTAGATTTAAATTCTAGATTAGACAGCTTTAGAGCATAGGAGGGAAAATGGATATAGACACCCTCATTCTTGTATCATTGTATCATTAATCAAATTAGCATAGAGAAGAGGATACCTATAGTAGAGATTTATAAAGAAGAACCCATGTACAAAAGTTCTGAATTAATATATGAAGCCTTGATTCAGATTCATGGTGCTATGATGCTTTCTGTGTATACATGTTGAATGGTATGCTTATGGTTGTTTATTCTCTCTATTATGCATTTGCTTTGATATTTTGTGAATGTATGATTTCATTTTGAATGTTGAAGTTTGAGAGAGGAAGTGAATGAGTTTCAATTGTTTCTCATCCTAAGTAAGAAGTTCCTACAAGGAGTGCGTTGACAAAGGTTTAGAGTTTCATCTCTGAAAAGATCAGGAGGGATATCGTTGTTCTCATTCCAGCAGAAGTGCAGGAGTAGTAAAGGAAGCCGTGCAAGGAGTGTGAAGGTGTTAGAAGTCTCAATAATTATCAACAAAAGGAGATTTGAAGGACTGTTGTTGCAGAGAAAGTGCACAGAGTCGAGGAGATCAAATACCCAGAAGTATTTGATAGATTGCCGCAAGGAGTGCGTGCAGAAATTCTTGTGGGACTTGAAGTTACCGAAGGAAGCTCAGGAGGTTTGACACCTTTGAAGTATTCAAAGGAAGTTGAAGGTCAAATTCATATGGCAGAAGTAAAGTTTAGAAGGAGGAACCAGTTGACGAGCAGTCAATTTCCCCCGTCAACAAATATTGTTGGCAACAATTATGTGACTATTGTTTTTTATAAGCTGCCTACACAGGGGTCTATGAAATTTTATTACTCTTTATGAGTTTTTCCCTAAATGAAATTTGTAAATCATCGCATTTTACCTATCATCTATTCATGCTTCGTTTTCATGACTGAAATCATGAAAACTCACAATTATCGTTATCATTCTGTTTTAAAATTTCATTGAAAGCATATCGTTTATTACAAAATTGTGATTTCTTTCTATGAGCATGTTGCTCTCATTGTTTGTGACCCTTTCAATTCTAAGAGTGCCTAAGAAACTTATGGTTTTTTGAATGAAAGACCCCCATCAATTGATATTCAATTTTTGTATCGATTTTGGTTTGATGTTTGATCATATTTCTTTCATGAAACCTTTGGCTATTCAATTTTTGTAAACTCATCTATCTTTGCAATAAAACTTTGATGCACACACTATGTTTTCAAGTACTCTGGTCCTAGCATGTACCCAATTCCAAGGTGGCATATGATGTACAAAATTACATTACTCCTTAGCAAGGTATAGGGCTTCACAAATTTGCTCACACGTGTTTTGATTAAACACCTTGCCCGACGTTTGAATCATCACAACATGTATTGATAAGACTCGGGGCTATGGCTCTGTTGCATTTTTTCAAGTACTACCTATGTGTTTTGTGTTAATTACCCATCCATTTGGCATGGCTCCAGTGGTAAGGGTTGAACCAAACGACGTCCAAACCCTGCTTTCGTATGATAATGCTAGGGAAGATTTGGAAAGGAATGGTTGGCATTTGTTCATCGAAAAATTTCAGGGTTTTAACCTTCAGGTCGCCAAATAATTTGCCTTAAACTTTGATGGCTGTAGGGAAAATATCGATGATGTGTAGTTGGAAGTAACTGAATATTTCTTAAGCCAAGCCATGGGATTGCCAGCAGTTGGTCATAAATGGTTCAAGAATGCAAAAGTGGAGGAGGTCCCTTGGAATTTACTGTTTACCTCACGAAAAATAACAAGCTATGATCGAGGTATGCCAATTTCATTCTTGAAACCTAGGTGGCATGATTTACTTGCTGTAGTGAAGAAATTCATCACATGTGAGGGACGATTCAGACTTTTTTTCCTATATCATCTACGCTTGCTTATGAGTTTTATTGGTTTTCCGTTGAATATGCCTTACTACCTGCTTAGAAGTCTGTATAAAATGGGTAAATGGTTTAGGAAACATAGGTCAAATTCAAGTCTATTTCGTCATGGTATGATTAAAATCATCCTCATACACTAGTTACAGTCACAAAATAATTGTTGGAGTTCGTTCATTATGCGAAATGTTTTTGACAACCATGAATTGGGACAAGTAGATAAGCCAGTCATTGTGGAAATCCTTGTGAACCCTATGGCCTCTTCCCCACCTCTCCAGGCTTGTGATTTTTCCCTTAACAATGAACCCTAGAGCTACCGTAAGGTTATTCAACAGGACAGTCGACCGGTCATACATCCAAGTGATTGCACTAAAACTGTTAAGAAACCTATAGGAAAGAAGTTAAAAGGCAGTGTTGATGTCAACTTCAAAAACAAAAGGGTTGGTCAGTTAATTTCTCGAAGTGTTAGAAATAAAATGAAACACCGTGCAGACACAGTCAACACGATTGAAGTGAGCGAAGGTTCAGACTCAGAAATTGACAAATTCCTTGCTGAAGAGGACCCCATGTCATTCGGGCTATACCCTGACCGACCCTATGACTATGTTAACAATCTGCCTCCTTGTCTAAAGGACAACCCAGAATTTCTTGGTATCCAACTCTATGATAAATCTACCATTTGCATGGAGGATTCTCTGACCCATAATGTTGTTCGTGCTAATGCAAACTCCTTACAGTCACAATGTGATGTGTGTCAATCATGGATCGACAGGTACTATACCGATGTTCCACTACTACAATCACGACTCAAGTCTTTAAGAGACCAAGTTGATATGTTGACAAATGAAAACAATAGAATTGAATCCATTATCCAAGGGAAGGAGAAGCGCTTGAAAACTATAGGTCGTTTCATTTTCAAAAATGTAGAGGCAACAACAACTATCATTAATTCCAAAATTTCTTGATACATTTTGATTTCATGATTTGAGGTATGATATTTTTAATTTTTAGCATGGTTGTGTCACTCTTAAGTTAGGATATTCGATTTGATTGAATAAATTATTTTTCTTATTAAGATTAGTCTGTTTTGTTTATTTAATAAAATATGATTGCATTTGCTATTATAACTAGCTACATAATTGCAAGATTCTATAGCCAGTTAAGAAAATTCGAATTGTTTGATTTGATAATTGAAAACATATACGAGATCTACTTATTTTCATTTGTTTTCAGGATAACTAAGGAGCCCATGATTTCCAAGATGATATGAGACACTTTTTGAGGTCTCTCAGCCATATCAATTTTGTATTTTGAGTAAACAGATTAGACTGTTAATAGTGTTTTGATATCTAGTGAAATCAGAGTGGTTGCATCCCCCATTATTTTTTGAAACCAATTTCATCTTAAAAACAGGAAACAGTTATGTTTCCTGAAACCTATATAAACATATCATTTTGTAAACATTTGATCATCTTGGCCTGGGGCGAGAATATGGATTTTTATACACAGACTTGAATGACACAGAATACATTACAGCTTTAGCTTTCTGTATCATGTTTTAATTTAAGTTATGTTTATCTCAATACGATGATAGATGATGATAGCCTTTCATCTGCATGATTTATTGTTATTTGAGATAATCCTTTTCACATACTTCCCATATCTCGTGTCTCAGATATAACACACAATGATCCTCTATTCAATTTAAATTAGGAGATTTATCTTTAATTTCAGATGAATGTTTACATGCAAGTTTTACAGGAAGAATTATCTCATCATAGTTACTTGCAAATTATAAGATTACTGTGACTACATTTATTATATGTTTTGTTATTATAATTCAATCTCCAACATTATCGTTCCTCATTTATTAGGGGCAATCTGAAGATCTGTAGCAGGTTTACTTCATCAGACAAAGGTGGCTAGATATTCAATATCGAACATACATTGGATGTAATAACAGGTTAGCATGTTATTTGATTTCGTTAGTTTGCTGAATATAGAAGTTTTCTCTATATAGAACATTTTCGACTATCTATTATTTTTTGTTCAATTAGGAAGTTTAATGTGTGATGTCATGAGTGTATACATATAAGAAAACAAACCAAAAGAAATTAGATAGTGTTTTCACTTTCCTTATTATTGTTGTTAAAGGAATCAATCTACATTCGATTTTTACGAGTTTAGATTAAAACTCATGTTTTGTACAGATTATATATAAAGTATTGATTATAATTTCAGTTAAATAAATTGTACATATATATATATTTAAATGTACTTATAGATTTTAGTGATTGTTATTTATTAGGTTATTGTTTTTCTTTAGTTATTTTTTTTCTTTCTTTAGGACTTAGATCGGCCAAAGGAGCCGCAAAACCCGTCGGAGCGAATTAATCCAAACAACTTGGGTTAATTAGACAACCCCAAACCGGATTCACTCCTCTAGTTGACAAGCAGTCAATTTCGCCCATCAACGGAACCTTGGTTCACTTCAAAGAAGTCGTCGAAAAGGAGGAACAAGAGGTTAGAATTATTCTAGGAAACCTTCCAAAGTCGCAAGGATAGTGAGATCCAGAGAAGATGCAAGGTGGATAGGGGAGGATGAACCCATTAGCTGATATCAGGAATCAATGTGGACCATTGATCACAATCTATCATGAGTCGTCACATCATTTCAAGGTTCGAGAACCTGAGAGGAAAATGACTTGGGGTCAAGAGTTTCGAACTCCCAATTCCTGGAAGTCTGAAATCACACCGACCATTGGATCGAAGGGGGGCTTATAGTTTTTGATCCCGTTGGAGGTACTATTTCAGAGATCAGGGATTCATAGGTTGGAGAGTTGGGAGTCTTGTGTTTGGATTCGCGAAGACACGAAGTCCAAAACCTCGATAAAGTGAAACGACCCATGTGGAAGTCAACTTTTGGGTTGACTTATCGGATTTCGTCATTTCGGCATTCGCAGAGACGAGAGCCAGGGATCCTTTGTTGTGGGATTCCCAAAATCATGAAACGTGATAAGGCGAGCAAGAGGGGGACGTGGTGACATTTCAAGGATTCGTCATATCGGGTTTTGACAGTTGGAAGGTGGGAAACTCGATGACAGGTATCGCAAAGTTGTGAACACCAAAGTCCCGAATTTAGAAAAGGGCACAACATTATTTTGGCCTAAGGGGATCTGAGTTGGCACTTGGTGTTTGTCCACGCAGGCTCAATTCATAAGGACCTATGGATTGAAGTTTTTGAAGGTTCCGATAGGGATCCAAATGAGCCACTTCGGCTCAAAGAGGGATATTTGAATGATCCTGTGAGCGGATCTCGACCTGCAGGTTGGGTTTTGCGACATTTCATGATCCCTGCAGATTCCTCCTATGCTCCAACTCCTTCCTCTTCCACATTCTCTTTGAAATTTCACTCATAATATTTCAAATATAATTTCATTTATCCATATTCTCATTAAACATTTGGGAATAATATATTTGAAATAAAAATAATTCCCAAATATTTTTCTATCCTATAGAATTAAATTTCCATAATTTAATTCATGCCCGTGGTTTTTAATACCATGTATTGTTTGCCCAATTCACCATTTCATTCTAAAAACATTTACTTTTACCATTTCCTTATGAAAAACATTTACCATGTAATGTTTTTCCAATTTACCGTTTCACTGTGGAAAAACATTTACTATGTAATGTTTTTCCAATTTACCGTCTTTGGCAAAATACCTTTTATATTCTTCTTTTACTTCTGTAAAACCTTTGTATAAAAATTATCCAAGTTTTCGTTCACGTGCATCTTCCATTTAATTATTTTCCATGGAAATAAACATTAGTCTCCTTGATTTGTAAAATTTAAATCTTACCTCTGTAAAACCTTTTCACCGTGAGGAGGAATCTCATTTATTGGAAATCCCATAATCATTATTGAAATGCACTCCTGGAAAAATGATGCACATAAAACATATCATAATTTTTTGCATTTATTATATCGGGCTTGGGCTAAAAGTGGTTTAATCCAAACTACTTTTACCACCGATGTGCTCCACGTAAAAACACGTGTCCACCAAATAAACCACAGTATGTGTGCCCTTCATTGAACCTTTGACTTTTCCATATTATAAATTGAGATTTGTGCCCATGATTTGACGTGATTTCATAAATTAAATATTGGATTAAATATTAATATAAATATAAAAATATTTATAGTAATAATAAAAAACCCCTTTTTTCTATTTTCGAAGGACTTTGGACATATGAGGCTTAACACATGATTTTGTGGATGGGATAAGGGTGCTTAATAAAAGACATATTTTTTATTTTCAACGGGAATATGAAAATAACGGTAAAAATGAATGAAGTTATGGAACTAAGGGATTTAGATAGGAATTAAGGCTAGATATAGATATAGTCTTGGGATATTTTCCAATTTTTGACTCATGGAGTACATGACTATTTTGGATGATCAATTGAGTGAAGGATTTAGGTGATGGGAGCTTGACAAAGCTGGTGAAAAAGTTTGAAAGTCTGAGTGGAAAAATAGCATAAGGACAAGATGCTTAGGGAAAAATTAATACAAATTAGTAGGTGATAACAATACTAATATCCACATCATGGTACACTTCGTATTATGCTCTGCTGGGAGACTTAATCCATCATACTTTGGCATGATACTTATGTTCTCTATTTCAAATCTGACTTGTAATAACCTTTTTCACTAGTGCCAATATCTTATTCTATCCTTGTGTGCATCCCACCACCTCGTAGGGTTTCTTTCAATGCAACATCCAAATCTAGTAGTCTATGTTGATATGATATTTTCAACTAAAAATATCTGATAAAATAACTTAAATGAGTTATTCCATCATACCTTGGAGGTTCAATTATTTTAGTTCCAATCCACCTTAATGCATGGGAAATCCTAGTGCATTTTCTTTTTGATACTTCATGCAGTATTTGTTTCCAATTCTCCAAGGATTCTTCTGAGTCAAAATCATATCAGTTGATACTCCTCCAACTAAGTATGCCTTCAGTTGTAGGATTCACACAATAATCCATCAACGTAGTCTATTATACAGATTATCAAGTTCTTTTCTCTATGCGGGTTCTACAAATCTTCTTCCTTCAGTGGGGTATAACAGTGTAGTAACCTTAAAGTCTTCCACTTTGAATATAATATGTCTCTTTTTTAGGTCAACGATAGTCTAATTATTAAATTCCAAATCAATTCCCAATAGTGTTGGATACGATGTACTACCATCTACTATTTTGATAACTTCAAAGTCTATTATATTGTGCACTCCATCAATATCGACACTTACTGCTCTCAACCTTCCAACTAAAACAATATTTTGTTGGTTCACTAATCTCAATTGGATAGGAGACCAAATCAGCTTCTATTGTCCCATCATCTACCAAGTCTTGCTTGGGATAAAATTCACATCAGACCCCAGATCCAGAATTATGTTGTCCATTTCGTAAGCTCTTATCTACTCATTGATATGGAACTTCCTATTTGTTATCTTCTTATTGTGCACATGCTTAACTACTCTATGTGCGACATGTTTCTCTTTTTCTTGGACACAATGGTCAATCATTCTGTGAAGACTGCTCAAATAATATTCATATTTTATTAATTCTAAACAACTTCTTACGAAACTTTTCAAAGTGATTAACTTTTCAACTTGCATTTCTGAATGGTCATAGACTAGAGGATTGTCAAACACCGATGGTATATCATACAATGGTGCCGCATTTGAATTTGATGCTATCCAATACACTCCCGTTAATTCTTTTATTTCTTGTTGGTGTTAACTCCCAAAGTAAAACCGTTCTTTCGGTTGAACTTTGTAGAGGATATCATGGCTATTGGTCGCATGCTTAAGCTACTTTTTGTGTTTTTATAGTTCAAGAAAATTTTTGGTTTTGATTCTGTCAAGAGATTGGAAAAGCAACAGCTTTCGGTGGTTTGGGCGAGCCCCCAGCGTGCTCATTAACCACCGAAAGCGTTCAGTTTCGTCGGATAAGTGGTCGATTTCAAAAGCAAGAAATCACCGCAAAGGTTTGAACGCGCAAAAAGAAGGCTCATGCTTTCGCACGAGCCAGATGTCAAATTTCGCTGCAATGATGAGAAGTTCAAACCGCCAAAAGCGCGCGTCATGGGAGTTGATGTTCGTTCGTGGGTTTCAACCGAAAGCTCCAGAATTCCTGCGCGTTATTCACTGCAAAAATCATTTTCAAATCTGCGCCAGCGGTGATAGTCAGATACGGTCGCACGGAGCTTCTCTCC
>ML792329.1:395305-427024 GCA_009831015.1 Picea engelmannii | reverse complement strand
AAATCTCTTAAACCACTTTGATTACTTTGACCTTTTGGGGCTTCTAGATGACATATGAGGGTCCTCCAACTTCGTAAGGCCATAACTCTCAAACCGTGAGGATTTATGTGATGTTCTACATACCACCAGAAATGGAATGACATTTACTATCCATATAGAATATTATTATCTGAAAATATATCATAACTCATACCATTACCCATGAAACAAACTTGGGTCCATTACCCAAACCTGGGGTCTCCAACTTCTCATGGCCATAACTCTCTAACCGTGAGGAATTATGTGATGTTCCACATACCACCGGAAATGACATGACAAGAAATATCCATCAAGGATATTTTCCCTGACAAATTCACTTTCTTTCATGTCATTATTCCACAATTAAGCATGGGTTCTCTTACTCCACAAAGCGTCTCCCCGTGAGGGCTTTCACCATAAGGGGACCACTTTGGAGTTCATCCATATTTACTTCTTAACAACCATGAAAAAACAATAATGAGTCATATTTACATCAAACACTATTGGGTCCATTAACCAAACCTTTGTGCTATGGGTCTTTCTTCAAGGGTTGACATCAATGACAACCAACCTTAATAAACAATATATTGGAAGGAGTTGTACCACAATATAATACTTTAAGGGGCTCTAATAAAGGAGGAAGAGGAGGATTCATAGGCTAGGGAAGAGGTGAATTTGGATAAGGAAGAGGAAATATTATCTGTTATAACCATAACTATATTGGGAATTTAGAGCGCGATTGTTTGAATCCTTGTACAACATGCGCATACTATAGATAGTTGGATCATATGACGGAATACTATATGTGGTTGATTGAAAAGTGGCTAGAAAAGAGGAACCATAATGTTCATATGATACCAATGGAAGAGTAGGATGATCGACCAAGGGTAGAAACAATTATGTTGAAAGATTAATTATTGCAAGAATTAATTAATTGTCGAAAAAGATTAATTGTCAAAAGTTTTGTTGTTGGAATATTTGTTGTCATTGATGTCAACCCTCGAACAAGGTTACATGTTGAAGTAATGTGGTTGTAAGAAAAAGGTCACAAGTTGCATGTCAATTTCATGTCAAAGAAACTATAAACATAAGGTAACAAGTTGCATGCCATCAGGAGTTGAATGAAAGTTTCATGTGATTATCATATTTCTATTTAAAAAATAGAGAAGAGTCAATTGTAAATCACTTTTGTTTATCACTTCTCAGAATAGAGGTTGGATATCTGAGGCAATGAGTCAAAGACTGAGAAGTCTAGTGAAATAAGAATTTTGTAGGAGCCGAGAGTATGGAGAAGAGGTTTCATATATGGATTCCTTGAGAGTACATAGGTGGTCTGCAGTGAGGAAAAGCATGGATACCCATAAGAAGACAATGCATAGGGTCATGGACTTGTGAAGAAAATTTGTGAATATTAGGAATCTAAAATCCATGTTAGCTACAAGATTGAAGGTATGTCTTCCTTTGTGTGTTAGGGTGATTATTATGAAGAAATCAAGAACATGTATGTATTAAAGATTCATAATAATTTTATTTGGAGAATTCTCTTGTGGATCTTGGTATGAGGTGTGTGTGGTTGCAGTCTTGATGAGTTATTGATTTCAGTAGCAACGACATAAATATCAAAGAAAACAAAAAAATCATGTTATCATTGACATAGGTAGTGACAGGTTGGTATACATTTATATTTTAGGGAAGTTGGATGGGGCAAGGAAAGGGGGTTGTAGCCTCCTTTTAGTTGGATCCAAAAAATTAGGGAGTTGGAGCTTCCTTCAGGTTGAAGCCTGTAAATAGGGGGTTGGATCCTCCTTCCTTTTGTAGCTGGAGAAATAGGAAATTGGTGCTTCCAATGAATGTACTCTTTGATAAATAAGAAAATAATTATGTGGTTTTCTCCCTCATTGGGTTAAAACATAAAATTATGGTGTACATTGTTTATGTCATGTTTATGGTTTTGATGATATTTTGACTGCTCATAATATTCATTGGAAGTTTTATAATGTTATTAAAAGTACTAATTATTCTCATACTGATTCACCCCCCCTTCTCATTATTCCAACAATTGGTATCAGAGAAGATCCTTCAGGAAGCATTCTAACCACTGGAAGGAGATCATGGAATATGCTAAGATTGGAGAAACAGGGTTTGATAGTCAGAACTATACCTTCTGGAATAAAATGATGAAAATTGTTTTACACAGAGAGGTGTTTTATGTTTTTGAATCAGTAGTAGATGGTTATACAACACCATACACTCCCCCAATGGACAAATATGGAAATAAAATCAATGAAAACAACTCAAAGGCTAAAGGTACTATTATGAAAATTCTAGTTGATTCAATATTTTTCAAAGTTATGCATTGTGAAAGTGTAAAGTATCTTTGGGATAAACTCCAAAAGACTTATGAAGGAGATGCTATGGTAATGGGAGCTAAGTTTCAAATTTTCAAAGCTAAGTTTGAACAGTTGAAGATGAAGGAAGTTGAAGACATTGCAGCCTACCTTCTTTGAGTTGATGAAGTAATTAACACAATTAAAGGATTTGGCATATAATTTGATGACTAATTGGTTGTTCAAAAGGTATTGAGGTCTCTTCCTATGATATTTGATTCTAAAATATCATCCCTAGAAAAAATATAAGATATCAGTACATTGAGCATGGATGAAGTACATGGAATATTTATAGCCTATGAAATGAGAACAAAACAAGAGAACCCAATCAAAAAATAAGTAGCTTTCAAGGAATCTAAGAAGAAAAATAAGAAGATCAAGAAAAAATAAAAACCAGGTTGCAGTTGTAGTGATGATTCAGACGAAGATGAAGAGATGAATAACTTTGTAAGTAAATTATAGAAAGGATCCAACAAGTATAAAGGTATGATTCCATTGAAATGTTTTAATTATGGTGTTATTGTTCATTTTTATTCTAAATGTCCTCACAGGAATAAAGACATTGATGAAGAAGAATTTTCTAAAAGGGAAAATAAATATCAAAAAGGAAACAAGAGAAGAAACAAAAACAAATTCTTCAAGAAATGTTTCTACTCAAAGGAGGATAGTTCGTCATCAAATGAGGAGAATAATGACAATGAAAGTGATTCAGAAAGACTACTCTTCATGGAAGTAGAATATGATTCCAAATAATAAGGTGAATTCAATCTTAAATCAAATCTAATTAGTTCATTAGAATAAATTAGGAAGAAAGGAAAGAAAAACAAGTCACTCAAGGTAGAGTTAAAAATGAAAGAGGGATCTCAAAATTCCAACTCTGAAGAACTAGAGAAGATGATCAAAACTTAGAAAATTCAAATAGAATAAGTTAGAAGAATTGAGTAAATACTTAGCAGTCAATTATAAGAAAATGAGAAAATGATTGGAATCTTAGAAGCAGATATAGTATCTTTAAAGAAATATCTTCAGAATAAAGATATGAAACCGAAGAGCACCAAGATATCGAATCAAATAATCAACAGTCAAATGCCATCCGATGACATATCCAGAATAGGATACAATCAAGTACAACATGAGAAAGGATCAAGCTCCAAGACAACCAAAAAAGAAGCAAGAAAAAAAGGTTTTGGAGAGATTGTCAAGAAGGGAGAATGCATTCCCCCTAAGAAGAACATTCCATAAATAAACAAGATTCAAGAAGATGGATTTAGTAGGAGTTCATCAAAAATAAGATCATATATTCCTAGGTATCAAATATTTGTTTATGGCTATTCTTTTAATTGTGCTAATTTTGGACATAAATATATAAACTGCAGGGTTTATGCCAAGAATCAAAGAAATTATGCAGGGCAATTGAATAATGGTTATTGCAAAAAATATTATGAAGAATACAACAAAAACCAAAACAGTTTTGGTTCATTGAGCATTGAATTAGAATGCTACAGATGCAACAATTTTGGTCACATAGTGAAGAATTGTAGACTGACTATTCCACCCAGGGAATCAAAGAAAAACCTTAGCATTCAGATATCAGAACCACAAGATATATGGGAAATAAAGTAGAATCAATGCTCGCTTTATATACAATCCCAACACAAGAAAAGTGATTGGTATGTTGGTAATGGTTTTTCAAAGCATATGACAGGTGATAGGAACATGTTTCTAACTCTAAAGAAAGAAAAATATGCATTAGTTGCATTTGGCAATAATCATTTAGCTAAAACTATTGGTAGAGGCAGAGTTAATCTTGGAAGAAACGATGCCATGGTAGGAAATGTTATACTCATTGAAGATATGAAGCATAATCTTTTGAGTGTAATTCAAATGTGCGATCAATGACACACACTTTAGTTTGACTCAGAGAAATGTGAAACAAGGAAAGAAGGATCAGGAAAGTTAGTGGTGAAAACTATAAGGACTCCAAACAACATATATGTTTTGAATGAAATTGGAAAGGAAAGTTGTTGTTTAGGAAAGGAAAATGAAAGTTGGCTCTGGAACAAAAGAATGGGTGACATGCACTTTGACAATCTTGTCAAAATCAACAGAAAGAAAGACGTAAGAGAAATGCCTGAATTTTCAAAGGCACTGAATAATCTATGTAAGAATTGTCTATAGGGAAAATAGACTAGTACCAAGTTGAAATCAAAGGAGTACTCAATAACAAAACCATTGGAGATTGTACATACCTATCTATGTGGAACAATGAGGACAAAGGGGTTAAAAAGTGAACAATACTTCATGCTACTGATTGATGACTACACTAGAATGACTACAATTTTCTTTCTTAAGAAGAAGTCATAGGAATTTGAGCACTTCAAGATATACAAAGAGATGGTTGAAAAAATGACAAACTGTAAAATCAAATTTTTGATATCATACAATGGTGGAGAGTTTACATCGAAAGAGTTCATGGATTTTTTTGGTGAACATGGAATAAAAAGTAAATTCTCAGCAGCTAGGACACCTTACAAAAATGGAGTCGATGAAAGAAAGAACAAGACAGTATAGGAAATGGGTAGAACCATGTTGAAATATTCCAAGTTGGGTGACATATTTTGGGCACATGAAGTACATAAAGTAGTTCATATACTGAATAGAGGAATTCTCAAAAGTAACGGTGATAATACTCTCTACGAGATATGGAAAGGAATATTGGAAAATTTGAAGTATTTTAGAGTGTTTGGAAGCAAGTGCTACATCAAAAGAGAAGATGGCAGGATTGGAAAATTTGCCTCCCAAGTTGACAAAGGCATATTTGTAGGGTACTCAAGAAAAATCAAGGCATACAAGTGTTTCAATCTAATACTCAATAAAATAATGGAAAGTATTAACATATAGATTGGCGACGCTAGTGTACGAAAGTTCAAAGAAGAAAAAAAATACTCAACATAGAAGGAAGGAGAAGAGGATTTGAAAGAATAAGTAGAAGAAGAAGAAGCGGAAGAAGAAGAAGAGAAACCAGAAGTAGAGCAAGAGAAATATGACCAACAAAATCTTCAAATATCTCCCAAAACTCCTAGCCGACGAGTGTAGAAAAATCATCCATCAGACTAGATCATTGGGAATAAAGATGTAGGAGTTGAAACTTGAATAAAATTGCGCTCAACAAAAAAAAAATATCTAGCATTGTTGTCCACAGTTGAACCAAACAAATTTGAAGAAACCAACATTGATGAACATTGTATCAAATCTATGGAAGAAGAACTGGATCATATAGAGAAGAATGAAACATGAGAATTTGTTCCAAGGCCTAAGGATAAGAATGTGGTTGGCACAAAATGGGTATTCAAAAACAAGTTGAATGAGGATGGACAGGTAACCAGGAATAAAGAAAGTTTAGTATGCAAGGGATATGCTCAGGTTAAAGGAATAGATTTTGAAGAAACTTTTTCCCCAATTTTCATAATGGAAGTAGTCAAATTGATCTTGGCTTATGAATGTTCAAGGAAAATCAAAGTATATCAGATGGATGTAAAATAATCCTTCTTAAACAGAGAACTAGAAGAAGTCTACATCGAACAACCAGAATGATTTATATTGTCAGAAAAGGAAGATTAAGTTTTTAGATTGAAGAAGGAACTATATGGACTCAAACAATCCCCCAGAGCATGGTATTCAATATTGGACAGGTATCTACAATAGAAAGGGTTCATGAAAGGCAATGCAAAAAAAAATATCTACATAATGGTAAATCAAAATAATTTGTTGATAATTGAAGTTTATGTTGATGCCATTATTTTTGGTAGTAATGATGATAGGATGAGTCAGAAAGTTTCTAAAGACATGTAGAATTAATTAGAAATGTAATTACTTTGTGAGTTGTATTTCTTTTTGGGAGTTTGCATATGTCATCTAGATACAGGTATTTTCATCTCCTAGACCAAGTATATCAAATAAATTCTATACAAGTTTGGAATGGTAGATTGAAACGATGTAATTACTCCCATGTAGACCAGTTTAAAGTTGAGAAAAGACGATATATCCAAGGATGCAGATCAAAGACTCTACACATTGATGATTGTCATTTTACTCTATGTGACTGCATCATGAATGGATTTGATGCAAGCAGTTGTAAAGGTGGAAAGATTTAAAGCATCACCGAAGGAAAAACATGTTATAGTAGTAAAGAGAATATCAAGATATCTCAAAGGAACGTAATACTATGGATTATGGTATACAAATTGGAATGATCTATCCCTAGTTACATACACAGATCCAAATTGTGTAGGAAGTATTAATCATAGAAGAAGTACAAGTGGAGTAGCCTTGCACTTGGATGATTCTTTGTGTTTTGGGTGGGAATCCCTCATATGGACTTAGCATTTAAGGGATCTAATCATGCATGCAGAAAATGAACATTTCAAAGGCTTCTACTCTTTTCTATTCTCCCAACACAAAACCCCACATTCATGTAATACAAAGGTGAAAACAATATTCAGTAACTCTACCTTGATTCCTTCATTTGATGTCGATCCCTTTACTTTCACTCACTCTTTGATTGCCAGCCTCATCCCAAGGCTGACCTGCATTCACACATGAACAAACAAAAAGTTGCGGACATGCATTTCATATACTAATTGTTGGGTTAGTTGTGAAAATATCATAAAATAAATATTCAACTTGAAAACATGATATGGAGGGACAGGAAAAGTATTTTGTTTTGTATTAATCTTCACAAGAGTAAACTTACAATATGTGGTTAGCACTGCTCCTCGAAACTGGTCCTGGGCTCCTCTTGAACTATCCTCCAACTGATTTGCTTTATACTTCTCTTTGTACAAGTATGGCTAAAGGTTGGGACAAGGGGAATGCTCAATTGGGCATAGTCTCTTTACTATGACTTTCGTCCTTTCAAATGGGACCCTTACCCCTTATTTTATAGGCTAGAATGAGCTAGGTATTTGGTTGAATGACCGGCCATGCATGGTTGAAAGGTTTAGTTAACTTACCCAAAGTTGTGTGTTCCATCAACAACTTTCCTTTTTTCATGCTTTTATAGGTACACGCAGGTTGTAGTGAGGCAGCAAGCATGTACACTCGTGCAGTATTGGAGTAGGGCATGTGGGCCTTTAAAAAAGGGGTTTTTAAGAAGAGTTGTTCAATACTAGCCTGGAAAAGAAGGCATATGGGATGGCCTGATGTCAGGTAAGTATGTCTAGTGCAAATTAGGGTTATAATATATGCCCCCTAATGTGTGAGGTCCGAAGAGCATCTGATGGCTGAAATACATTACCAATCTTTATCAACGTACCAAATCGGTAAGCCTAGGGACCAGAATTTGGGAGGTTCCATCTACAAAATAACAATTGTCTCATTGAGGCAGGCATACCCATGCTCATAATGAAATAAAATCATGGCTACCAATCAAATACACTGTAGATCCATGTCATATAATTATATAAAGTGTAGCCGTGAGAAATACACAACGGATCTACATCTCGAAATAAAAAAGATATACGTTTATAGTATCCATATTCTAGAAGCTGATAAGGCCTGATGACTAGAGATGAGGTCTTTAGAGCTTGAGAATCAACTTCAAAATCCTCAAAAATCAGGTAGGAGTGTAATATGAGTGTACAAATTCACTACCCAAAGGTCTTCGACAACTCATCAGTCATGGACTAGAGGATCTTGATGATCAGGTTGAGGGCTTCGTGGATTTTGAACAAAGACTTGATTGGAACTTCAAGATGGTTGGGCATGAGGGTAAGAGACAAACTGTAGATGGGCCGACTCAGGCTTGGTAAAAAATTCCCTTGGACCATAGCACGAAAAATGATGAGACTTAGGCAACATGATATTTTGACATAAGTTCATAATGCAGGAGGCACAACAAACTCTCCATATGTTTGGATGAATAACCAAACAAAGGAGGACACAACTCTATTTAGTGAGAATAGCTTCCTAAGGTCATATTAAATCCCAGGGCTTTATGAACAAATGGAAGGATGTGCTTTTTCCAAGGTTGACTCATTGTGCTGCCAATAAAAAGAAAATACTTTTCCCTTCCTCTTTTTGGGGTATATTTGATTTTTTTTTTGTTGTTGTCTTTTTCAAAATTTTTGGAAAGCTTGAAAAAGAATAAAATAATGCTACATTACAAAGGAGGATCGAGTGTCGCAAACATACTAGTTCCAAGTTCATGAAACATAGGGATGCTCAGGGCAAAGGGACATATGCAGGAAAAGGAAACTCAGGAAAAATCCTCCAAGGGCCAAAGGTGTCAAGATGTAGAGGCAAAGTGCTACAGGGATTGTGTATAAGGCATACTTCAGATGGTTCAGTTGAGAGCAACATGGAGCCAACATTTAGACCAAATACGTAGGTATGAAAACGCAGTTAACATAAACACACAATGGTAACATCCTTCGATGTAATTTTAACGAGCCCAGAGATGGTAAGCTCATGCATTTTTCATGTTTAAAGAGTTTGAAAAAATGTAAAAGGAGACTCCATTGGGGTACCTTTTTTGAAGATAGTCTAGTCGGCTCGAAAAAGAGGTAAACTAGCACCGACCAGATGTCTATTCAAAACCATTTTAACGAGTGTGATAAAGAAAAGGTCACTCGACAATTTTTTCATTTTTAAGGAGTCTGAAAAAATCTTAACTATGGGCTCCATCAGGAATGTTCTTCTGGACCATTTTAATGAGTGTGAAAGAATAAGGTCACTCGACGATCTTTTCAATTTTAGGAAGTCTGAAAATATCTTTAACTATGGACTCCGTGGGGGTTCCTTTTTCATAAATTTAGTCCCTCAAGCCTGAAAAATGGGTAAAATTATACCTGAGGATACTCTTCTAGAGAATCAAGGCCTCTAAAGTATACCTTTGTTCATACAATTGACCATCCGAACCGAAAATGGGGTAAACTACCGCCCAACAGACATGACTTCAAATTCGATTTTAGTGAGTGTGAAAGTCCACAAGATCGCTCGGAAATCTTTTCATTTTTAGAGGGTCTGAAAAGGGTTTAAAAGAAGACCTGTCAAGTACTAGGAGTCCCGAGGGTGAGGTCAAGAGTGATACAGAATTATGCCAATGAGGATCAAACTCATAATCCGTCAAAGCTAGTAAGGACTCCCAGGCTTATAGTCATTTAGTGACAACATGGAAACCAAAATGAAACCAGGATCTACCTAGGGCATCCATGTTAAGGTAGGATGTATCGCTAAATTATGACACTCCTAAAGAAGCAATGATGGTTCTGTGTTTCAATTCGGTGGGATCGATCCTATGGTAAAGCAGAAAAGAAAACAAGATGCAGGAAGTAGAGGTGGAATCCTAACTTAAATCCAACGAGTTGAAAAACTGACTTTTTACCAAAGGACCTTTAAAACGACCCAAATCTCCAAAAACGTTTCCACATGTCCAAAGTAACACTTCTTGTGACAATCCAAAGAAAACTCTTGAACCATGCTAAATGATTTTTAGTTTAGAAAAAATGACAAAAGGGTCTAAAAAATGACAAAAAGAGGCCAAAAAGTCTATAAATAGAAGCTGGCATCTCATTATCACCATTGCTATTTGAGAAATTGACTAAAAGCCAAAACTACCCCTTTGTGAAAAGAGTTGATTATGGGAGCTTCAGTGGACGAAATGACCATCCGCTTGGACCAAGTAAGTACTTACTCACCCCTCTTGCATTCTAATTATTTATTTATGTATTTAAATTCAATTTTTGGAGGGGCATCGACCTTTTAAAAGTTTGGCCCTAAGTCCATGCGGGTTGTCTTATGATAGCCCGAGTGTACACATGGGCAGAGGAAAAATGACACGCGTGTACACACTATTGTCAGCATCATAGCTCACATGGACACTTTATTTAATGTAAAAATATTAAAAAAGAAAGAGTTAATCCCTCTTGAACTGGGCTTTTGCAGGATGTATGTTCACTGGAGGGAAAGAGAGCATGAGGATATTAGTGCATTGGTTGGGGAGGACCCTAATGTTGTTGCTACATTAATGCAACGTGGGTTGTTAAAAAAATTTCTATGTCCTTTCATGCAAGTGCAACCTAGGATATTGAATGGCTTGGTTGATTATTGGCATCCCGACGCAGAGGCCTTTATGCTAGAGGGGCAATCGTTGGTTCCAACAACAGAGGATATATACTTTCTGATTAGCCTCTCTAGGAGAGGGGAACATGTCAATTTTCGTACTTTTCCCTCCGGGCCTCACAACATATCGGAGTTGATTGGACTCCATTGCAAGGAAGGTATAGACAGAACAAGCTCACAAGTATCGATAAGAAAGATTTCAGACTTATCACTGCAAGTGATAGTGTTTCTCATCGGGTGGATTACTGGGTCTGTGGCTTTGCATTAGGCTTCCTGTGCATAAATGAATTCTGCAGTTCAGTGCTTAAATGAAATTTTTTTTGACTACATCACCACATTACTGGATTGTATGAAGAGGCAGCTAATAGATTGTCGGTTGCAGAATCAGAGGAACTTTGGGTTTGGAATTCTTTGCTCTTTCTTCTTTGAAAGAGTGCCCAGTTTCATCCCTCAAGAGATGGTATGAGGACACCAGGCCTCTCTTCCCGCATTATGCAGATGGACGGTGTTGTTGCCACGACAAGGGGGGGGAGGACCATTGAGGCCTTTGATGACAACTATTTTTCTTGGTTGTCGCGACATATGCCAGTCATAGAGGATTACCCCTATGTTGGGATTGACTTCTCGAGAGATCCTAAGATACCGAGACCTCCCAATGAGGAGTGAGGAGAGATGGGTAAGATTTCTTTTTGTTGTTTTTATATATATAATTTTTTTTAATACCAGAGCATTTGACAGATATGTGTCTATTATGTGCAGATGTGAGGCCAGTGTGACCAATAGACTATGCGAGGAACAGACGATGTCCTTGACCAAAGGTAGTCCCAACCGCAACCGGCAGACCAACAGCAGTAGGAGTACCTCCAGTCAGTGAGGCTGAGAGAGTTTCGACACGAGTAGAGTGAAACTTCACCTCGCTTACTTGCACAGTACCCATGGCATAGATCGAGGATCTCCCGCCATCTATGCAGCCTCATGTAGTGGGGGCACCATGGACGTGGGTCCAAATTTTTCGGCGTTTGGAAAATGTCGTTGACCATTACAGCAGGGCCAACAGGCCCCGTCCTTAGTTAGGTTGGACTTTTCACATGCCGAGGGCACTAATTGTATATTTTTTGAGGGCATAAGCCTTATGACTCGTTACTTGGTCGTATTTTTGAGGCACTTGCACCCACCTATGTACTCTGATGTTTTTGATATTATATATGGATGTTTATGTCTTTTTATGTCTTATGGATTATATTTGCTTTAAAAATGCATTTACATGTGCATGTGTGTGTATTTCTTATATGTGTGCAAGATGCCAATCTAAAATTTGATTAGCTAGAGTATCTGTGACTTGATTTAATCTCATAGGAACATGAAAATATGTAATATAATCAAATCTTCATTGTAAGAGATGTACCCTAAGGAACCGTTGGTGTAAAGTAGGATCATGAGCACGGTAGACTCTATTTAACTGAGACACAACCAGTTGAGCGCCTAAATAGAACTGGAGGTGAGAGATACCAGATGACAAAGAGTCATGAAGAAACTCAATAACTGCATTGTATTCGACAACATTGTTTGTGGTGTCACCTAAACATGTACCTCTTGAAGATAATAACTAGTCATGAGGTGTAAAAATTACCCAAGCTATGGAGGAAAGCCTCCGAGTGTGTTGGCTAGCGTCGTCTACGTATCCAACGAACACCTCTGATTCACTTGACATCTTCCACAGTGATTGTTACACATTATTTTCATCATCCCTATGATTGTTAATGATGTAAAACTATATGTTGTCTTTAGAGGGGTGTTGGCAGCCATATTAATCTCTATCTTTTGTTTACAAGCTGCCCACACAGGGTTTTCAAACCCTCATTACTCGTTGTAACTTTTCTCATTAAACGACACCATTACTCTTCGCTTTTTGCATACCTGGTTTTTGTTTTCATTTTCACGACTGCAAGCATGAAAACCCACAGTTCGAATTCATGTTGATTACATCAAAGGATTAATGTTCATTTGGTTTATCATGAACCTAATTGTTTACATGGTTACAACTCCTTGACCTCAAACACACCACTGGTTACATATGTATCAAAACACCACCCATTTATGCATTTGACTATTGTTATGGTTTTGATTTTTAAAATCTTTGATGCAATGGTTTATTCGACATATTGATTTTTGGGTCAAATCGTGGATATGCAATGGTTCGTTTGACATGTTGATCGAATTTTTCTTTTTGGATATGCACTGTTATGATTTGTATGTACCATTACACCAAGGCACCGTTCCAAGTACAACCCAATATGATATTCTTTCATGGCCTCAATCTACACCACTATCCTCGCACGCATAGCATTAACACTCCGGCCTTGCATTTTGAGCTACCTTTGCATTGTGTTGGGGAAGCTTTGGGAAAATGGTTCTATTTCTATCCTGTCAAACCCTATCGCCGAATACCCTGTTGATTTTGTGCCATTAGCCATGGCTCCTGTAGTGAGAATTGAACCCAACGGTGTCCAGACTTTGTTGTTGTTTGATAATGCCCGAGAGGACTTAGAGAGGAATGGTTGGCGGGTCTTTGTTGAGAAGTTAGAGGGTTTTAACTTGGCATTTGCTCAACAATTCTCTCTAACGTTCGATGGTTGTAGAGCCAAAATTGGAGACATCCAACTTGAGTTAAATGAAGATTTCATTAGCTTAGCCACTGGTCTGCCAGCCGTGGGACAAAAATGGTTTAAAAACTCAAAGGTTTACAAAGTTCCCGGGTCATTGTTGTTTACCTCAAGGAAGATTAATAGCTGCGACAAAGGTATGCCTGTTACAGCTCTAAAAACTAGATGGCATGATTTGTTAGCTATTATCAAGCAGTTTGTTACCTGTGAAGGTAGATACAGTTTGGTTTTCTTATACCACTTGTGTTTACTCATGAGTTTTATCGATTTTCCCTTAAACATGCCATATTTTCTCCTTCGGAGTTTATACGAAATGACTAAGCGTTTCAAAAGGGAGAAAGCCGACTCCAGCCTGTTCCACCACTTTTTAATTAAAATTATTATGGTTCATCAGTTGAAGTTAAACGGCGATTGTTGGGACACTTTCCTATTAAGGAATGGTTTTGCTAGTCCTGAAATAGGAAGAGTTGACAAATCCGTTGTTACAGAAACCCTTATCGGGCCTGTCATTCCCCCTCCTTCGCTCTTTCCCTCTGTTGAACCCTCGACCTACCCAAACACTACCCAACCCGACACCCTGCCTGATTCATATCGAAAAGATGGTGGTAAGCCTGTTAAAAAGTCTGCAAAGAAAAAGTGTAAAGGTAACAACAATATCAATTACAAGGGTAAAAAGGCCATGTGCTGGGTTTCATGATGTGCCCATAATAAACCTAAAGAAAACACATACCAACAACTAATTCTATTAAGTGAAGATTCTGATTCCGAAATTGAACGGTTTCTAACCGAAGAGTATCCATACTCACATGGAAATTGCTCAGTTAAGCCCTATGACTATGTGACGAACCTCCCACTGTCTCTTAGAAACAACCCCGACTTCCCTGGGATCAAACTCGATAGAGAACCTACAGGTCAAATAAGAGGTTCCTCACCTTTGAATACACAGCCTGTTCGGCCAGAGTGCAACGAATGTCAATCGTGGCTCGACTGGTATTACAGAGACGTCCCTTTGCTCCAATCTTGGATCAAGTCCTTGGAGGACCGAGTGAATGTGCTAACTAAGGAAAACGACAGATTTCAAAATGTAGCTCAAGCTAATGATAAAATATAGAAAACCACAGGCTTTGTTGTCTTTAAGAACGTGGAGGCAGCCACTGCCATTGTGAATTCGAAAATATCTTGATTAAAATGAATCCCTGGATCTGAGGTATGGTATTTTAAAAGTAATTTTAAGATGATTTTGTTTTTGTTTTGAATTAGCATACAAGATTTGTTTGCTCAAATTGCATCTATTTTTGTTTTGATTGATTTGATAAAACACGATTCTAGTTATAATAATAACTAGCTACAAAATCATGAGATTCTGTAGCTAGTTACTAAAATTCGAATTCTTTGATTTTACAATTAAAATGCAATCTGAAATCATGTATTCTTGTGCATTTACAGGTACATACAATTTCTATAGGAGATTGGATCGCTAGTGGCATCTCTGAACATGTTATTTCTTTACATGGTTTTAAATTAGGCTGTTAGTTTTGGATAACAATGGGAATTTGGGAGATTGTATTCCCCACAATTTTTGGAACAAGTTTGATGATTTCCACATGAAATGTTTTGATCTTGTGGCCTTTATAAATGTATTATTTTGTAAACAAAGAACCATCGTTGCCTGGGAGTAGAGACTATGGATTTGTGATTCACAGTCTTGAATGAAAGTGGATATTTGCACAGCTTTAGCTTCAATATATGATATTTTTGTTCAAGTTTTGCTTGTTTCGATTTGTAATCAAATTTTGACTACTTTAGATATCATGATTTGTTACAGGTTGATGTGATGAGATTTATATAGTGTCCATGTTTTATATCTCTCATTTTATATACAACAATTAATCTGTTCACATGTGATGATGAGAAGGTTGATCTTCTTTATTCAATGAGCAGTTATATGCAAATTTTCATACTCAGATTTATCTAAATATGATCATTTGTCAAATTATAAATTTCTATTGCTACACATCTTACTTGTTCTGTCATTAGCATTCAAAGCATTACTGCTTCGCGTGTACGAGAAGCATTGGGAAAATCTGGTGTGGGTTGGCCTCATCAAACAACAAACGTAGATGCTATGCACAGAACACATAGGAGATACGATTACAGGTTAGTTTGCTAGTTGCATTTTATTAGTTTAATTAATATAAGAATTTCTTGTAGTTTAGATACACTGTATTGATTGTTACTTTATTTCTCAACTAGATAGATTTCATTTCATTTCTTGTTTATAAAAGTTATAAAAATAAATAAAAAATACTGAACAATAGCTTCGCTGTCAATTCATATATGATTTTCACAGATTTCGATCAAAATTTGCATTTTGTGAATACTGTACATATATTAGAGATATAAATATATCGATGCACTGTACATTTAACAAGTAGAACTACTATTCTATTAGTTGGTAATCTATGAATATATTTTAGACTGTATATAGTTTTCAGTGGCTATTTTTCATTTAGTTAGTTTCTTTAGTTTTTGTCTTTTCACTTTCGTAGGACTTAGATTGGCTAACAAAGCCGCTAAACCCGTCGGACTGGATTAATCCAAATGGATTGGGTTATTTAGACAACCCCGGACCGGATTCACTCCTCCAGTTGACGAGCGGTCAATTTTGACCATCAACAAATGGCGCTAGAAGGAGGGTCTGAAAATTATTAATGGCACGAGGCAGTCATAAGACTCCTCCACCACCTACCTGCTCACCTATAGTGACAAGAAGTCATTCAAACGACAACATTGTCCCTCAAACAACAACCACATCAAACGACGATCTACAGATCATAGTTGAACCAATAACTCCAAATCCCATAGGTGGTGACGTACAAGAGATTGTCTGCCAATCTCTCATAAGAACACACAGTGCCTTCGCCCGCTTGAGACAACCAAACTAACCTTTGGACCAACCATTATATTTCTCTGATATTAGAGAAAAACTTGGAGGCACTAACCTCACTTTAAACCCTACAGATCTAATCCTCACTCCTGCAGCAGGAGGATCTGGTATACCACCCTCACCACCTCCTTCATTCCCTTCTTCTTCTGGAGAAGAATCCTTTGATGATGGAAGTTCCTTATCCCAGCCTTCGACACCTCCCACACCAATGGCCAACCAGAACAATCCCGCCAGACCCTGGATCGACCAAGATGTAGTAGCCGTACCCGGGCCTCAGCATCCCTTACCCAAACACCCAGAGAAGTGGCTCCCTAAATTTGACCCGGACTCTAAACAGATCACCAAAGATCACATCAAAAAGTTTATGTTAGCCATTAGACTCCCTAATGTTGAGCATGAAGACATAGTCTGTATATTGTTTCCCTACACCTTCAAGGGCAATGCCTCTACCTGGTACTTTTCCCAACAACCCCATACCATCGTGTCATGGGAGAAGTTTGAATCTTGTTTTCTTGAGAAGTTTGGAGATGACAAGTCCCCAGAAGTTCTAGTCATGGAGCTTTCTAGTTTAAGAATGAACCCCAAAGAGAAAATCAAAGACTTTAACCAAATATTCTTAACACTAAAGAACCGAATCCGTATGGATTCGATGCCTGCTGAGAATCTTATCATAGCATACTATACGAAATCCTTACATCAAAGTATAGCCATTTGGGTAAAGAGATATAAGAAATCCACGTTGTTAGAGGCTTTTGAAGAGGCCATTCAGATTGAGAAAGACATCCTCAGCTTAAAAGATGCTACTAGCAATGAAACAGAGACTAGTTCATCTTCCAAAAAGAAAATCGAAATCCTCCCTAGACCTGCCCAAAACAAAATGCAACCGGAAAACTCTGATCTAGAAAACATACAAAAAGTTGTTCAAAAACTATCAAATTAAGTTATAGAGTTGAAAAGGACGGATGAAGAAGCTTCTTCGAGCAAAGGGCCTTATAAACCCCCATTTAGGAAGCCTTTTCCCACCAACCGACCTAATTCAAATACCAAAGGCTTAAATCTAGAAAGCCTGCAATTCACTATTCAAACAATTCTAGAAGCACAGGATAAATTGATGCCTCCTAAGATCCTTGAGGAAGTAGCTGAACAAGAGACAGTAGAAGAAGATGAATCCTCTCCGAACATTTTTGGACACTTCTCGGATAACATTTTTCAATCTAATTTCGAGACAGTACATCCTTACAATACTAGGAGTAAGACAACAAACAAGCCTTCTTCTGAAAACACTACGACTTTGCCCCCAAAACAATTTAAAACAAATGAGACTAAATAGAATTATGCCAACCCAAGATTAGATTATGATTTAGTTGAAGATCTAAAAAAGTTAAGGGCTAACATTTATGTTTATGAATTATTAAAATTCTCGTTTCTACTACAAAAAATGTTACAAAATATTGCAGAGAATAGTATAAATGGTTATCCAAGTAGTAACAAAGGTTTTCGGAACAACCCAAAAGTTCCTCAGAAGGCCTCCACTAAGAATACTTCTAATCCTCACGAGAAAAGAGACCTTCCTGTAAATAATGTAACAAATGTAGATAAATTAGTTTTAGAGGCTGCGGGTAAAAAGAAACAAGCTTCCACCATTAGTACTTGCAGAAACGTCCCTCCATTTTTGTTAACTTTTGAAATCTTCAATAGGAACATACAAAATTGTATGGTAGATTCAGGAGCATTATCCAACGTAATGTTGTGGTCTATGTGTTAGAAGATTAATGCTGAAGTTCAACCATCCACCTTAAAGATCATCCAACTTGATCGAACTATTGTTAAAGTTATAGGCGAATTAAGGAATGTGCTTATAATATTATCATCTAACCCCAAAGTTCATCAAGTAATTGATATTATTGTTGTAGATATTCCAGAAGTTTATGGTTTGTTTTTAAGCAGAGACTGGTCAGAACAGCTACACGGCTATTTTGCGACAAATTGGTCTCACTTGTGGCTGCCCGAGAATGGAAAGCCCAACAAAATCAAGGTAAATCGTGAACGTTACCTAAAGTTCACAGTGACAGATTTAAATGATCCCAATGAACAATTTACACCTTCTGTCGATTCACCCGAAATACAAGGGATGGATACCTTTTTCAGAAATTTCATGGCTGAAACTTCCACTATCACTAACCCGGAGCAACAGTCTGAAATTGTGACATATATGCAGCTAGCGGCTTCCAACCAATGGTCACATGCACTTGACAAAAATAAAATATGGTCTCTTTACTTTGACGGGTCAAAATCCAAGGAAGGAGCTGGTGCGGGCTGCATGATGATTGATCCAGTAGGTAACAAAACCTTGATTGCATGCATGTTAGAGTTTGAATGTACAAACAACACAACAGAATATGAGGCTTTATTGCAAGGCCTCAGGAAAGCATTAGATATGTGTTTCAGGATTAATCCATAAGTGCGGACACAAACCGATCTCCCTAGACCCACCTGGATCTAGAACAAAACAGGACAGAATAATACACTTTCCCTAGATTTAGCCTATTGAATGAACTAAGAGACAAGGATCATGGACATACCTTATGAACACTTTCCTAGGTCTCTGTTGTTCCAAGCTTCGCTCCAATGCTCTTGTGCCGTTCATATCACAACAGGACAAACCAATCGAAGTGAAAGCAAATCAATATGTTCAATAGCTAATCTATACATATGATCAAGGAATTATGTAATAAAGTGACATCATCTTTATGGGAAAGGGACATATTACTGTATTGAATTAATTGAAAGTGAAACTTACAACCTAATCCTTGATGTTGTATATCTCCTTTCGATGGCTCCTAGATCTGACACACACACTTGCTCATGCATGAAGAAAATAAACCACTTTTGATGACCTTGCTGTTGTCTCTAGCTGCTGTAGCATCAGTCCTTCATACAGGCTTTCAATAATTCTCCAATCAATCTCTTGCTAGTTTGCTTCTAACCTTTTCCATGAGCAATCTCCTCAATATATAGGAGAAGATAATTTAGTTACTTGGATAGGAAATGATCCCAAGATATCTGGAATGCCAGCATCTGAACACCATTCGAAGCCAACTCATGTTTCTAGAAGATCCCTTTCTAGAAGATTCAAGATTTTTATCTTTTTCCTTCCTTTGGAGCATGTTCGCACCCTGACTATTAGGTACAGTGTGAACTGTTCGCACTCAAGCTTAATGCAGCCTACGAGAATCAGGCATTCTCACAGGCAGCTATATAGGTAGCCTGCGGACATCCCTTAAAAGCATAATTTCTGGAAGCAGACAGATGTAACTTTTCTCAGGAAAGTGTTCTTAATGAAGAGCTTGATTTTCCATCATCATAACATCATCATAACATCATCACGATGACCAAAATTGTGGATAATAGAATGCCCCCCAAAGTCTGAGAGTGGAATCAGTGACAGTCGATAGACTTTGTAAGCTGCATGTGTGTGTCAAGAACCAAGAGCGCATGTAATCGGAAACCTGCAAACATCCAAGCATCAACAGAATATCATACGTATCCCTTCTGAGGTAGGCATTCCCATACTCAGATCATAGATTGCTGACATCATAAACAAAGGTCATGGCCACCAATCATACACTGTGGATCCATGCTGTCACAATATAGCATAGCCACCTGAATACACTGTGGATCTATGCGACAAATTTTCAATCAAGACGACATAGCCACGAAACATACACAATGGATCTATGTGTTGCAAATCATACATCATCGCAACCTAGATCACTTAAGACAATATCCAGGGTCTTCAATCTCATCGCTCAGAGTACGAATCTAACCATGTGATTACATGTGTTGAAGTCGAACATGGTAGAAACCACTTGATTACCGGTCATTGATGTAACCGTTAACAAGTGCGAGGGAAATCATCATTAATGTCAATGACTCCCAAGGTACTAAAGTACAATCCATCGACTGTGAATAAATGAGTTGATGTCGAACACCCGATGGAATCTTTCGATCAAGGGTCAATGATGTAAACCCATTGTTGAAAGCAAAGAGACTTGCCATTGAGGCATGCAAGCTCCAAGGTACTGAATGATTTCTAAGTCTTAATCCCAGATAATGTGCTGATGTCGACGGAACAAGACTCATCACAGGAGGGCCTTGATGTATCCCCCATCAATAACATGAAATAAGTAACTGAGTTTGAAAGTGGAACAGAGTATATGGCAATTGGACTTTGGACACAGGGAAGGCCGACACGAAGAGAATGGACAACTGCAGATGGCTGACTCAAATAGAGGTTTTAGACAGACTGCTCTTGAACATATGAACGACACGACCAACGATTTGGCAGCATTGACTCAAAGACGACACATGGAAAGACCTTGTTATCAAATCGAATGAGAGACAAATGGATTACCCAAACCAGCTTCAGATGATGAATAGGGGGTGTAATGTTCAAGAGTGACACTTACTGCCAATTAATACAAAGATGAAACATATCCCTTTCCCAAATTTCCCCCCACCATTTCTGGCAAGTACCTCTTTATTTTTACACAAGCTTGAAGAGAATCACATATGCTTGTTGATATAAGCTCATCCTTTAGACGAGTCCCTCGGAGTATGTTTGACGAACCCTAGGAAGGAGTGGTTCGGTCCCATTACAGGTCTGTCAATGTTTGTTTAACGAGTCCAGAGATAGTAAACTCGAAGGTTTTTCAAGATTATAGAGTTTGGAAAAACACTTAAAAAGAGAACTCTCTCAGTTCCTTTTTCGTACAGTAGTCCAACGAGACCGAAAAAGGGTTAAACTATTGCTCGAAGGATGCATACTTCAAATACTTTATCGAGCGTGAAAATAGCAAGGTCGCTCGGCAATCTTTTCCTGTTTAGAGAGTCTGAAAAGAGCTTAAAGAAAACTCCAGGGGGTTTCCTTTTTCGTGTAACCACAACAAGCCCAGAAAAGAGATAAAACAACGCTCGATCATGTTCTTATGTTTTTGACAAGCACAAGAACGGATAAAAGGAGCTCGAGGTTTTATATCAAAACCATAGAAAACAATCAAAAATATACCACACCATAGATAAATTGTCCATAACCATCCTGTTCCGTACCTGCAATTCACTTTACTCATTCTCGCATTAGCAATTAGGGTTAAATAATGAATAAATATAAAAAATCCACTTTTGACATAGTAAAAAAGTAATAAAAATGAATTCATAACATATTTTACCATATCATTTTACCCTTTTACCATTTGAGTGCAAAAAACTTCCATTTTACCTTCTACCTTCATCGTCGATTTTCGGGAGCTTCGGGCCATCATTCCACGAGCCGTCTGCGGTATATTGGTAAGCTCTCCATTATTTATCTTTTCATGGTTCAAATTCATGATTTCATTGGTTAAAATTTAAGTTTTGAGTTGATTTTTTAAACCCTATGCATGTAGAGGAATTCTCGCAGGCTGCCCATACAGGACCTGCGAGAATGCCTGATTCTCACAGGTGGGCCTAAGGCAGACTGTTAGAAGTTCGCACTGCACATAGTAGGCCACCTGTGAACAATGCAGAATCCAAAAAAATTTGTAACGTTTAGCCAATAAAAAAGGTTTATTTCATGAATAAGATTTTTTAACCATCTTCATATGTTTCCATGCAGGTTAATAGCCATCATCATGGTGCTCGAATGGAGAGAACGGGAACAGGAGGAAGATAATACAAACACCGAAAATCACCCTCCAACCATTGTTGGCTTAATAAATTGTGGTCTCCTAAAGTATTTTCGCATCCCGGGCATGAGAGCCCAAGTTCGATTGCTGGAATACTTGGTCCGAATGTGGGATCCGGATCAACAAGTCTTCATCGTGGGAGCTCATACCTTGATTATTGACATTGAGGACATCTATTTCTTGACCGGTTTATCCAGGAGAGGGTCCTATGTCAGTTTGATCGGTAGCAGAAGGGGTGGCTTGAAAATGAGTGAATACTGCCGCCAGTATTGTGTGCCTGAGGAAGAAAGACAGAAAGGGAAGGTAGCCATTTGGGGAGTAACTGACATAACTCTCTGTACCATTCTCTTCACCATCGCTCAGATGGCAGGAAGTGTTGCTCCACATATGGCTCTACAGAGCTACTTTTAGTATGCCATCGAGTGTACTGAGCCCCAGGTATTCAACTGGGCTGACACAGTTTTACACAGTCTCAAAAAACAGTTGACTAAGTGCAGGCGTGGAGATCTGAAACAGTTCGAATATGGATCTTTGTTAGTGTCCTTCTTCTGTGAGAGGGTCCCTACATTTAGAATGCAGGCTGAGTGGCACTTTTCGGGTCCCAGGGACCCAAGGATGTTACGATGGTGTCGACTCATGGCTCGACATGTGGCAGGACCGATCGTCAGGTATGACGATATCTTCTTCGACTGGCTTCAAGGCTAGATGTTGATGGTAGAAGACTATGCATATGTGGGCTTGGATTTCCGCGGTGATCCTGACCTTGCACTACCTGAAGATGCACAATGGGGAGACCTCGGTAAGAAGTACACCAATTTTCATCTTTTAAATGTTTTTGTATTTTTAACATATTTAAATGTTTTTGTTTTTATAGATTTACCCAAAGACTAACATCAAATACTTGTTGATAACACAGACGTTGGACCATATTGACTTGCTGGTAGCTCTCCTATCCAGTGACGAGGAGAGGCAGCAGTAGCAGTTCCACAGTACATCAAGGATTACTTGACGGTGGAGCAGAATTTAGAGGGCCTTATGGAAGATGTTCCAGATATGGATCTGGATGAGATTCCCAGACGTGATCAACGTCACACTATGGGAGTCTCTGCATCTATAGGTCGACTGCTCTGTAGAGTTGCTAGGACATTAGTGTGCTATCGTGAACGTCATCTGTGACGTCCTTATGTAGAAGCCATGAGCTTCAATTTTGATATTTTGGTCTTCGGACAAACATTTTGTAAAAACAAACTCTTTTGACTACTATATATATACACATCTTCTACCGGCTTACTTTACATTGTATACAGTTTAATGTGTATGATTTATAAATTGTTCAAATGCCTGTCCAATACATAATTAGCTAAAGCATCTGTCAGTGTATTAAGACATCTAGGAATGTGTTGATATTCAATGTGATCAAAATACCATTCCAAGAGGCGAATCCGCAAATATACCCTTAATAAAGTAGGACTTCGAATAGAATATACATTACTAAGCTGTAGCACTACAAGCTGCGAGTCAAGTCGCACAACCAAATGACAAATTCCAAGAGAGATAGCATCAACCAATAATTCAACAACGGCGCTATACTCTACGATGTTGTTGGCTGCTTGGCCAAGACATATACCTCGTAAAGATATGAGTTTGTTTTTCGGGGCATAGATTGCCCATGCAGCGGAAGCTAAGTTCCGAGTACTACGACTAGCTCCATCAACGAAGCCAATATAAGGAAGTGAATACTCTGACATCTGGAAATCAAACACAACGTCACGTAAGGGCAGAGACTAGATAACGTCAAAAGAAAAACTAAAGTAACACACACATGCAGTATGATACATAAAATACAAGTACTTATGCACAAATAACTCATGCATAGTACTTCTTTAAGTACAACCCATTCCTGGGTTCACTCAAAGGTACACCGTCATAATCAACTAGCTCATACGCTCCTTTTTCCAAAACTTTGCTAACAATGTAGGGACCACGCCACATAGGTTCAAATTTCTTAGCTCCTAGGACATCTCTATCATGTTCATACAGAAGAACAAGATCACCTTCAGAGAAAACACGAGGCTTGACATGCTTGTCATATTGTGCCTTAACGCGTTTCTTTTGGGCTTCTATTACTAAAGTGGCATTACGTCGGGTCTCGTTTAATCGCATCAAATACAACAAACGTTCCTCTTCGGCAAAAGTATTGGGTAAGAGCTCTACAGCTAGCTTCAAATAAGGTATTTCACATTCTATTGGCAGAATGGCTTCCATGCCATAAACTAATTGAAAGGGTGTAAATCCCGTAGCGGATTTAACAGATGTCTGATACGCCCACAATGTCGAAAACAACATCGTGTGCCAGCTGGTTTTATGTATTCCTATCATCCGTCGAATCATAGTTATGAGAACCTTATTGATGGCTTCGACCTGGCCATTGGCCTGTGGATAATAGGGTGTTGAGTTGTCGTGACGAAGGCCCAAATTCTCTGTAAGTTCTGACATCATATAATTCCTAAAATGACTACCATGATCGGTAACGATAGCCTAAGGAACAACGAAACGAGTGATGATATGGTTGAAAAGAAATAACGCTGCAGTCTTCCCAGTATTATCGAATGTCGGCATTGCCTCGGCCCACTTTGTGAAATAATCAACAACTACAATAATATAACCATGCCCCTAGGTCGAGTGAGGGTGACATGTCATGAAATCAATGCCCCATTTAGCAAACGAACCTACTGAGATTATAGGATGAAGGGGAGCAGGATGCGACCGAATCTTATGTTTATAGGTTTGGCAGGCATGACACTTCTGAACAACAGTAATGCAGTCATTGAACAAAGAAGGCCAAAACTATCCTGCACGTAAGACCCTCTGGGCAGTAGCATACCCAGACATATGACCGCCACATGCTCCTGAATGGCATTCATTCAAAGCTTTCTCAGCCTCGTCAAAAGTTAAACAACGCCGAAAGACAGAGTCAATGCCTCGACGGTAGAGAGTATCGCCGAGGATAATGTACTGGCGAGCCTGATAACGTATACAACGTCGTTCATTACTGGACAAAGCAGGTCGGAAAGTTTGAGTTTGGAGATATATAATGATATCTCCATACCAAATATCATCAGTACTGATAAGGAAAAGTGATTCGTCAGGTAACGAATCGAATGCTACATTTTCCGTGGCAGTGTGGGGAAAATCACAAATTAACTCAGCAAAAACTAGGGATTTCTTCGACGTGGCGTGATCGAATTCCAAGTCGAACTCCTGGAGAATGAAAATCCACTTGGAGTACTTTCCCCCCAGCAATTGATGTGTCAATATATGTTGCATGGGGTTACAATGTGAAATCATTGTAGTTTTCCTGGACAGAATATAATGACGAAATCGTGAACTGCTTGAACAGTAGCCAAAGCCAGTTTCTCAACATGTTGGTACCTGACTTTCGTTGATGATAGAATTCTACTCAAGTAATATATAACATGTTCATCGTGGTTATCATCCTCTTGAACAAGGACCATGCCGATGGTATACTCGGAAGCCGCCAAATAAAGAAAGTAATCCCGACTATAATCATGAGGGAAAAGAAGAGGAGCTTTTGTGAGGGACAATTTTAAAGATTTGAAAGCGTTGTTGGAAACTTTATCCCAAACAAAATCTGAACCTTTCTTTAAAATATGCGTGAAACCATGAGTAATCTCAGCGTAATTCGGTATGAAACGATGAATAAATTTTGCTTTCCCCTGCAAACTTTGTAACTGGCGCAGTGAAGAAGGAGGAGGAAGATTGAGAATCGCCTCAACCTTAATAGGATCTACCCGAATCCCCTGACGTGACACAATGAAACCGAGAAGATGGCTGGACTCTACGTAAAAGATGCATTTATGAGGGTTTAGACAAATGCGATAGAACCGACAACGAACAAAAATTGCTCGGAGATGATTGGGGTGATCGACTCAGCGTAAAGAATGAGCCGACAAATCGTCCAAATAAGGTTGAACGATATGCTTGATATCGTGAAACGCATAAGACATAGCACGTTGAAACGTGTCACCTACGTTCTTCAGACCGAACGGAAGTTTTCTGTAGGCGAAAGTACCCCAAGGACAAATAAAAGTAGTTTTATGTTGGTCCTCAGGAGCGATGTTAATCTGATTGTAGCCGGAAAATCCATCCATGAGGGAAAATATCTCACTGTCAGCACAGTCATCGACGATCTAGTCGACGAAAGGGGTCGGAAAGTTGTCCTTTGGACATGATTTGTTAATATCCCGATAATCGACGCAAACACGTATACTACCACCTTTCTTATCAATCGGTACAGGGTTGGAAACCCATTCTGTCAAGGCCACGGGATAAATAAAACCGGCTTTCAGAAGTTTTTCAACTTTGAGTTTAATGGCTGCTGCTTTACGTGGGTGGATAGGACGGAGGTGCTGCCATACTGGTTTAGCTCCAGGGTACATTTTTATCTCATGCACAATGATAGATGGGTCGATACCTGGCATCTGTTCGTAACTCCAGGCAAAGATATCGCGAAATTCTTTGAACAAAGCAGTATAGGTGACAATTTCCTCTGGAGAACATGAAGCTCCAATGTGAACATTTTCAACTATCCCAGGTTTAACTGAAATATCAATGGGAATCGTAGGAGAAATATTACTTAGGTTCCCTTCCACAAACACATCATGTGTAGATCCGGGAACGGTCATCGTGACAACAACGGTCGACGGAGTCGAAATCCGTTGGTAGTTATCAAGAGTGTGTTGTTCCAAAAACAGTATGGAACGATGATGCCCATCATCCCAAGGCGTATCGGCCATGATGGAAATAATCATCTT
Organism: Picea engelmannii; assembly: GCA_009831015.1. Classification (NCBI taxonomy): domain Eukaryota; kingdom Viridiplantae; phylum Streptophyta; class Pinopsida; order Pinales; family Pinaceae; genus Picea; species Picea engelmannii. Next base: position 400,330 of record ML792329.1, on the reverse strand, counting down.
GTCAGTGGGAAAGACGACACGGAAAGGATTAGGAGACAACTCCTCCGGAGAGGATGTTGAAGGTGTTGCCGATTGAATCGCATGATAAGCAGACTCAATCGGACTTAACGGCATAACGTCGCTGAAACGAGAATGATCTCCTAGATCAGGGACTATCCAAGGGTCAAAAGACACGAGAAGCTCGTGAGGAATGGAGGATATCATATTAATCGAAGAAACTAACGGGCGTAGAATATCGGGTGGTGGTGGTATGGGAAAAGTACCCATTAACGAACAGTATTTTAAGAGACTGACTCCAACATTCTCGTAACTCGGTGGGGTTTTAGCTATAAACAACACATTTCCCGTGCGAGTATCGGAATTAAAGAATGCAAGTTGATCAACTGTAACAACTTTTCCCTAATGAGGAAATCGTAGGAAATGGAAAAGTGTTGACACAACAGTGCGCATGGAATCTACCCAGCTACGACCAAGAAGAAGATTATAATCTAAGGGAGAATCGAAAACCTCCACTTCAACTTGGACGGTCTTACCTTCTAGAGTGACAGGCAACAAGGAAAGAACGTCATAAGGCTTAAAACCAGAGCCATTAAAGGCTTTCAGAGTATTTTGTGATTCCGTTAACGGAGGAGAGCCAATGGCTTTCCAACAAGTAAGAGACATTACACACGTAGAGGCCCCCTCATCAACAACTGTCCGACAAATTCTCTTGTCAGCGACAATAACTTGTATCTGAAAAGCAAGCTGGGGGGGTAACCTTGGAACATGTTCATCCAAGTCAAAGACTATCAAATTTGAATCCGTGGGGTCAATTCCACCTATATCTTTCAACAGGGCCCTTCGTTGCGCAGGACAAGACTGAAGGACTTCAAGGGCAGACATCGCCGAAGGTGCTTGGGCCAGATCTTCCACAATACTGTAGTTCTGGGCCACACAAGCATGAGGATTGAACACCGACTTGCGAACAACACCCTTAGGGGGTTGTAGGACTGTATCAAGACTCGGTCTTTCGAGATGAAGAGGACCGTTCGTAGGTGGATTTGGCAGAGAGGCTTGTACCAGATCGGGAGGTAAATCATCAACCTTCTCCTTAGAAGTAGTATAGTCTTTAGCTCTAGTTGCAATTGCAACGTCGTTCTTCTTAGAATCATTGGTGCACATCAAAACATATGATGTGGTAGAAGTAGAAGGTTGGTCATGGATGACCAACGAGGCTTGTTGCTAAGACGGGAAAGGTTGAGACAAGACTGCCGGGGTAGGGGGTTTTGGTGTTCCTTGAAGGAACTTAGAAACTTCGGCACGTCGAGGACAATCCTTGGTATAGTGATCGTCACCGCAGATAAGGCAAGGGTACCGTGGTTTGCATTTATCTCGCTCTTCAATAGGAGAATTTGTAGTTTGTTTGGTCGGATTATTATTCTTACCCCCCTTATTCTTGCCTCTCCCTTTCTTTGATTTATTTTTACCGGTCGGTGTAGATTGAACAGCGTTCACTTCAGAGGTTTTATTGGTGGGAGGAGTAGGAGACGGGGCATTCTGAACATTAGAAGATGTGGATTTAGGGGTTGGAGTTGATACAGAATGTGAGTGGGTATGAGTAGTACCAATCACACCATCAGCTGCATGCGAGGCAACTGGAGTAGTTGAAGTGCTGGAAGTACCAGGACGAGGTAGTTCAGGTAGTAAATCGTAGAGTGTTCCCATTTGCGAATAAACGAGATCAAGATACTGAGCATGACTTATAGCCTACTCTTCTGTAACAACACCACCCATAGCAATGTCTTTACCAATCTCGTTCACAAAAGATTTCGTGAACCATTCGGCCAGTAACTGATCAAGGAGTTCGAGTTTGATGAGACGTCGTCTCCGTCTCCACTCATGTATGTGATCTGAGATGTGAGTACCTTTCGTTTGTTTGAAAGAGGTCAAGATCTCAGTCCCAGTATCGTAACAGATCGGTAACTAGTAATGTGTGAGGAAAGCCATATCTAAGGTGTTGAAATCAGAAAAGAAACCTCGTGGCAATTCAATATACCACTTCGCAGCCAAACCGGTTAGGGTTCGTTGGAAAAGACGTAGACGAATGGAGTCATCCATCAGTGAATTGGATGAACACCATAAATGAAAAGTCATGACATGATTATTTGGGTCCTCTCCCAGCTTTCCATCGAATTTCATAATATTCGAAGATAGCTTAGCAGGGATAGCAGGCCATTGAGGAGAGTGACGGATAGGATCATTCAGGATCCTAGACAAATCCAGCAAATCCAAGGTAGCAAGAAAAGGAAACTATCGGTTTACTTGCGGGTACTGGTGGCTTTGGGGTGGAAGCCCTGTCGGAAAACTAGTAGGAGCATAAGCAGACTGTCCGTAGAGGGAAGCCCCTGGCTGATTTGGTGGTGGGTGGATAGGATAGTAACCCCAAGGATTGTAACCTTGAGTTTGAGCAAGGACCTGGGGTTGAGTAGTTTGACCCGAACCCCAGATAGGATTAGTTACTCCTGGATAAGGTTGGCCAACTGTAGGGACAGCTTGCTGCCCCCCAGCATTTTGAGGAAAGTTTTGTAGAAGTTGATTCCAATACTGGGTCAATTCAGGAGGTATATTTTGTCCAAAGGGTGAGGTTGGACCCCCTACTGTAGGTATAGTTCCACCCAGAAGTTGTGTGCCAACCGTAGGTTGTGTAGTAACTGTGTTGTGTCCAGGAAAAGGAAAAGCAACTGTACCACCCTGTCCACCAACGGGAATCTGCGTGTTGGGTGCAACAGTTGGAATAGTGCCACCAGGATTATGAGTACCAGAAGGAAAAGGTGGGAGTGTCAGAATAAAATGAGGAACCTCATACCCTGGAAAAGGAGGACCACCTGGAGAACCGCCTGGGATTTGCGGAGGTGTTAGATTAGGAGGATTCAATAGAGCATTCAGCGCATGGGAAGCGAGTGGTAATGTCAGGATGACATCAGGAATTCGTTGGGTATTGATAGGAGGGAGAGTAGTTGCAGTAACCTTGGTTTGGACACTCGTAGTATTTGCGAGATGGGCCATCTTGGGAGGAAGAACAAAATGGTAAGTGGTAATCTCGGGTGTAGTTTCTATCTTAGGAGACACAGGAGGGTTGATTTCATAAACAGGGGGTGACTCTGTACCAAAAAGAAATCGTCGATAATTACCGGACCAAAAAGGATCTTGGCCTACTACACCGTGAGAAGGCCCAACAGTTGATTCAGAAGATGTAAGAATGGTTTCTTCCGAAGGATTTACTCATCTAGAAGGACGTTCACCACGACGAACACGATAGTCCTCTATAGTATTGGTAACTCAAAAATCGCCTAGAGAATCAGTTCGTTCGACATGTGGAAGTGGTGTGGTGACAACCGGAAATTCACTGGTTTCCCCGTGTGGTGAAGTAACCACAGGGACTTCAGTCTGATGGGGTGAACCCTCAGGTGTACCAGTAGGTTGAGGATCATCCAGATGCTCTGGATATAATCCTTACATTCTACGAGAACGCCGTGGGGGAGCAATTGTAAACAAGTGACAAGTTCCGCGAGAAAATTCCTATGGTCAGCTCCGAGAAATAAACATCACTCACTAGTAAACAAAAACTAAGAAGCAATTACCAAGCAAACAATACCTTCTAATTTCGAAGCCACTAGTTGGTGATGAAATCCAACGTCGCAACAACAAGACGAGAAGGGGCAGGGCTAAGGTGGAAAAGTTACGTTGATGACCTGCTTAACAGACTTATGCCCTGGTGCAAGCTCCCACACATAATCGTGGGTATACCCTCCAAGGAGCCCGAGTGAGTTTGATCAACGTCGATTCCAGGTACCGTGAAGACTTTCCCCTCCACAGTCACCTTGGGTAAGAACCTAGAGAGATAGGCCACTAAGGTCACCATAAACAACAGTATAGCCTGGGGGAACAGTCGTCAGTCCGATCCACACGCAAGGGCAGGGTATCAAGCCCGAAACCAACTCAAAGGATTCCACTCATAATTGTGGGTATACCTCAAAGTGATCCCTGTAATACGTGTGATCTCTACACCGATGTCAACAAAGCAGGGTTAGTAACTCTGCCAACAGAAATGCAACCTAGTGCTTAACCCTTGTGTTAGAAGGGTGTCCCAGGACAATATGCTGCCAATGGAATTTAACACTCCCTAACTCAAGATGCTATTGTGTGTTTTTGAGATTTTGGAGAGTGTGTCTCTCTTCCTACTCCAAAGCACTAGCCTAGCTAATATGTTGGTGTAAAGAGCCTTAGAAAAAGTTACTAGATCAATTTTAAGATTACATAATGTTTTTAAGAGATGTTAATTACTCAAAGGTAACTGAAGTGAAACTCATGATGTGTGACTCTGACCCAAATAATGCAAGGATAATGATGAAATATAATCTTTTTTTTTTCATTCCATGAATCCTAGTTATGGGAGAGAGAGAACATTTTCTGAATCAATCTAAATACTTCAATGCAATGCACAATTTTCCGTTTAGATGTCTATGCAAATAATCATTTATCAAAGAACAATCTCTAAATGTCTTTTTCCAATACTTCAATAAGCTCTAAAATTTGATTTTACAATGTTTTTCAAAATGACAAAAACAAAATCTTGAAAGAAAACTTATTGTTCACTTTCCAAGAAGAACTCTGATTAATGAGAAAAGAAAATCAAATCATACAGAACCAAACAATGACAACCCAACCACTTCTTTCAATGAAAGCAAAAACAAAAACCAAACTAATGAGTCTTCCCAATGCGAATGAAAAATGTTCTTTCGAACCACCAAGCAAAAAGAGAAAACCAAACACCTGACTCTCAACCAATCACTGGTCCTCAGCCAAATAGACACACTCAACTCCAGAAGACAGAGACAATGAAAATGCAAGATACCAGATATATAAAATGTGCAGAACAGAAACGAAATGCTAGAAATAACAGAATAACAGTGAAATATCCAGCATAATCTTCACAATACACAGAAATGATATACGAAATAGCAACAGAAATAGCACTTGAACAGA
>ML792329.1:354131-389791 GCA_009831015.1 Picea engelmannii | reverse complement strand
TGAAAGGTCTTATTAATATTGACCTTTATTACATCCGAATACATTAATCTACCTATGTGCGGGTTAGGACCTTAACAGAAAATGCCAAACAGAGCCAAGAAAAGAAAGTCAAGCTATCAAAGGCAAGAAAGACCTAGAAACCCTAAATCTGTTCAAGCAAGCAAACTATAGCAAGAGATGTATAAGTCAATGATCCAATAAGCCAAAAAGACACAATTCAACTATTCTGAGCAATTGAAAAAGTCAAAAATTAATTTCAAAATTTTCAAAAATCTTGCTCGCAGGCAAGCAGTGTTACACAGTGCAAGAAGATAGGATTCTCGCAGGACAACTTAAGGCAAGGTGCGGGGTGTTCGCATTGTACCCAATATGCAGGGTGCGAACCTGACTGGTTCTCGCAGCCTATCAATGGACACAGTGCAAGAATTCATGAAGATACTAAAAATTTTGAAAATGCAAGCAAAAATCAAGCAGGCTTATAGACCCAGAAGGTCTCTCAGGATATCCTGAGGACTCAGACACTGACAAAACAGGAGAATAATAAAAATAGAGCAAATGGCCACAGAAAATTCAAAAAACCATAAAGACAAAGGGACATCCCCAGTGGAGTTGCCAATTTTGTTTCAAGATTAATCCGTAAGTGCGGACACAAACCGATCTCCCTAGACCCACCTAGATCTAGAACAAAATAGGACAGAATAATACACTTTCCCTAGATTTAGCCTATTGAATGAACTAAGAGACAAGGATCATGGACATACCTTATGAACGCTTTCCTAGGTCTCTATTGTTCCAAGCTTCGCTCCAATGATCTTGTGCCATTCAGATCACAACAGGAGAAACCAATCAAAGTGAAAGCAAATCAATATGTTCAATAGCTAATCTATACATATGATCAAGGAATTATGTAATAAAGTCACATCATCTTTATGGGAAAGGGACATATTACTGTATTGAATTAATTGAAAGTGAAACTTACAACGTAAGCCTTGATGTTGTAGATCTCCTTTTGATGGCTCCTATCTCTGACACACACACTTGCTCATGCATGAAGAAAATCAACCACTTTTGATGACCTTGCTGTTGTCTCTAGCTGCTGTAGCATCAGTCCTTCATATAGGCTTTCAATAATTCTCCAATCAATCTCTTGCTAGTTTTCTTCTAACCTTTTCCATGAGCAATCTGCTCAATATACAGGAGAAGATAATTTAGTTACTTGGATAGGAAATGATCCCAAGATATCTGGAATGCCATCATCTAAACAACCATTCGAAGCCAACTCATGTTTCTAGAAGATCCCTTTCTAGAAGATTCAAGATTTTTATCTTTTTCCTTCCTTTGGAGCATGTTCACACCCTGACTATTAGGTATAGTGCGAACTGTTCACACTCAAGCTTAATGCAGCCTATGAGAATCAGGCATTCTCGCAGGCAACTATATAGGTAGCCTGCGAACATCCCTTAAAAGCATAATTTCTGGAAGCAGACAATTGTAACTTTTCTCAGGAAAGTGTTCTTAATGAAGAGCTTGATTTTCCATCATCATAACATCATCATGATGACCAAAATTGTGGATAACAATATGAACGTTCAAAATTTGACTGTCTTTGGTGATTTGTAAATTGTGGTTAGACAGGTAAAATATTCTATCCACTGTTTATCTCCGCATCTTAAAAGCTACCAATCTAAGGTATGAAATTTGATGAATAAGTTTTCTTCTTTTAACATAAATTCTATTCCTAGATTGAATAATTCGGAAGCCAACTTGTTAGATAATGTAGCTTCGAAACTCTTTCCTACGGAAAGCTTGTCCCTGAATGCATTCTCTGTTGAATTGTTGTTCAGGCCATCCGTCCCTGACAACATCACGAATTGGAGAGTCTTCGACGACGATCAACAGATTATAAGTTTCCTGCATATGGAAGAAACTTTCCAAGGCACAGTGATTGACGAATGTACTCATGATGAAAATATTCATGACTTCACGGTAATACCAGATCCAAGATCTCCTGAATCTTCATCGGACATGGTAAATTCTATCCCTAAATCTGTAGTTAGATTAGAAAAATTTTATGATCTTCAGGACAAGTTTAAAAAATCAATGAACTGTAAAATGAATAGTTCCTCTTTAATGTATGAAAAAGTAAACTTGGGAACTAAAGACAATCCACAGTGCATTAATTTAGGGGTGGGGTGTTCTGAACAAGAGAAAGTGGTGTTTATTAAATTGTTTAAGGAATTCAAAGATGTTTTTTCTTGGAAGTACGATGACCTGGAAACCTTTGATCCTAACATCATACAACATGTTATTCCTATGAAACCCCAAACCTTACCTTTTCAACAAAAGTTAAGGAAAATGCACCCAAAACTCGAACCGACTGTCAAAAAGGAATTAAATAAACTCCTGAATGCTAAGATAATCTTCCTAGTTAGGCACATGCAATGGGTCTCTAATCTTGTCCCTGTCCGGAAGAAGAGTGGTGAAATTTGACTATGCATCGATTTCTGAAATCTTAATCAAGCGTCTGATAAAGACAACTACCATGTCCCACCCATGGAACAGATCCTTCAATAGGTATCTAGTTATGAAAGATTATCCTTATTGGATGGTTTTTCAGGGTATAACCAAGTACTGATGTCCCCTCCAGACCAACTTAAAACTACCTTCCGCACTCCATGGGGCACCTACGCTTATAGGAAAATGCCCTTTGGACTCATTAATGTTGGTGCCACTTTCCAGAGAGCAATGGATATCGCTTTTCGAGGCTTAATCAACCAATCTGTCATAGTTTACCTAGATGACGTTACTGTATTCTTGATAAACAAAGATGATCATCTAGCTCATTTAAGATCTGTTCTACAGCGATGTCGTAAGTACGGCATTTCCTTGAATCCAAAAAAATCTATCTTCGCAGTAGAACAAGGTAAGCTCTTAGGATTTATTGTATCAAGTGAAGGGATGATTATCGACCTTGAAAGAACTCAAGTCATCTCAAAACTCCCCCCTCCCTCATCAAAAAATTCTATGCAGTCTTCCTTAGGCCAGATAAACTTTGTAAGGAGATTCGTCCCCAGTTTTTCAGAAATGGTGAGACCTTTACAAAACTTAATAAAAAAAGAAGTACAATATCATTGGGGACCCTTAGAAAACCAAGCTTTTAATTCAATAAAAAAGGCCATAATAGATGCTCCTTCTCTGATGAGCCCCAACTTTTCATAAAACTTCACTCTCTACACATTTACTTCTGACCGCTCCTACGCTGCTATCCTAACTCAAAAGAATGCTGAGAACAATGAAGTCCCAATTGCCTTTATGAGATCAGCCTTCAAAGGCGCAAAACTTAATTACCCAACAGTAGATCAGCAAGCCTATGCTGTTTTTAAAGCAGTAAAGCACTTCTAATCTTATCTTTTGAAATCTAGGACGGAAATTATCATCCCTTACTCGACCATCATAAATCTGTTAGTACAGAAAGAACTAGGTGAAAAGAGGGCGAACTGGGTTACCTCCTTACAAGAGTATGACATAGAAATTACCCCAACACAAATAGTGAAAGGTCAAGGGCTATGCAAGTTAGTTGTTGATTCACCAGCAGGACAGCAAGAGGAAAATGATATGTCAAATCCAGGACAACACTACTAAAATTTAATCTGCTGTGCACAAAACCCTGTTAGTCCTTGGTATGATGATATAAAATTATGTCTTGAACATGGGTCAGCCCCCCGTCACCTGGATCCCACTAAAACAAGATCACTAATATTGAAATCTTCTTCCATTCAGTTGATTAATGGTATTCTGTTTCGTCAAAATTTTGATGGAGTACTAATGCGCTGTCTTGAGAAAGATGAAGCAGAAAATGTATTATTAGAATTGCACGCAGGAGAAGATGGTGGGAATTTTGGTGGAGATACCACTTCCCATAAAGTATTAAGAGTAGGTTATTACTGGCCTACACTTTTTAAAGATGCTCATGCTTTATGTCGCAAGTGTGTTATTTGTCAAAAAACGTCCGGACGGATACAGAAACCAACCTTCCATCTACAGCCTATTTCAGTAGACTCCCCTTTTCAGCAGTGGGGTCTTGATATTATAGGCCCGATCAATCTGCCATCCTCACAACAACATAAGTTTATCATAACAGCCACAGATTACTTCACTAGGTGGTCCGAAGTTGCCCCATTAAAAGCTGTAAATACCAGTCAGGTAATTGCCTTTTTGAATTCAAAAATTATTACTTGTTTTGGTATCCCTGACTGTCTAGTATTTGATAATGCTTCCTATTTTTCATCTCTTGAGATGAGTGATTTCACTCTAGAAAAAGGAATTAAATTAAAATATTCTGCCAGCTATTACCCTCAAGGCAACGGATTGGCAGAATCAACTAATAAAAATCTGATTAAAATCATCAAGAGGACGATATCTGAAAACCATAAAAGCTGGCATAATGCATTGTTAAACGCAATCTGGGCTAATAGAGTGACTCCAGAAACTACTATGGGTAACTCTCCCTTCTTTCTCATTTACGGCAGAGAGGCAATTCTGCCACCACATATTCTGCTTCCCTCACTACAGCTATCGCGGAAAATACAAGAAGAGGATTGTCCCCCTTTGGAGAATCGAATTAACGCATTGTTAAAATTAGAGGAAGTGAGGGCTCAAGCGAAATGGAAATTGGATCAACATCAACTCGTGGTTAAAAGATGGTTTGATTCCAATTCTACCTCTGACAGAAACTTTGAAGTAGGTGACCTTGTCCTAAAATGGGACAAACCACATGAGGGAAAGGGAGAGCATACGAAGTTTCAGAACTTATGGCTAGGACCATTTTTGATTGCTGAGAAATTGGGTCCTAGCTCTTTCTAATTACAGAGTCTAGAGGGACAGCCAGACACCTATCCGGTGAACGACCAAGCTCTAAAAAGGTATTTCACTTGATGAAAACCCTGTGTACACTGTGTAAATATTTTTCCTTTGTTTGCTTTTCATTTTTTCTTTGTTGTTTTGGTTTTCATTCTTCCCTTATGCTTATCAGTTTTTATTTTTGAAATACATATACCTGCATCATGAACTGTTCGGACAAAGAGAACAGAAAATTTTCCCCTCTGAAATAACTGTTGAAGGTTGTTTAAACATCAATTATGGTATGTTTCTTAAGTTTGCAGCCATGTTAAAGAAAGCTTGTTGTTTGAAAAGAGTTTTTTGATTACAATCTATAATTGAAGCTTTTCATGATCATCCATTTCTTCTTACGCTGTCCCCGTTCCTTAAGAGAACAACTCAGAGATGTCTCCCCGCCTTCGAAGGTCGGTTTATCAATAAACCATCTCTAGATCTTAATAAAGGACAGTTAAAAATTCTCTGGAGGTCTGTAATTTATTAAAATATGTCCAAAATATCAGGATTTTCAGCGTCACCCCGCTCGATTAAATATCTTTAAAACTAAATAAATCTTTAAAGAGCTGTGGGAAGTGCTTGTAAACCCATCGGGATACTGAACAGGTCTACTGGCAGTGGGTAAATGCATGCATGACACCAAGATAAATTTGTGAGGGTAATGAACAGGCCTGTTGGCAGCGAAGCAATGTCAGGTATATGAAAATTCTCAGATATGGAATCTTTTGACCTTAAATGTCCTTTGTTCTGATTTGGAACTTCTTGGCAGGATACAGATATTAGAGTGGGTTAAATGGCATCCCTGTCGAGGCTATGGACACCTGCTAGCAATAGTGACTCTGTCAACAGTATTGAAGATTTTAAACTTAATATCGTGACTCTCTTTTGTTAAGATTGTCATCAGTTTTAATCTTTTAAAGTAACAAGCAATCTGAAACTAGAATTTTTTATGATTGATAATGATGTTCAAACAGTTTTCTGGTTGTTTTCGAGTTGGATTTTTTCTCATTATCCTAATCTGGACGTGTTCGTTTGGCAGAGATAATTGCTTCTACCAGTGTGTCGCCATTGTTGGTAGCCATATTAATCTCTATCTTTTGTTTACAAGCTGCCCACACAGGGTTTTCAAACCCTCATTACTCGTCGCAACTTTTCTCATCAAATGACACCATTATTTTTCGCTTTTTGCATACCTGCTTTTCGTTTTCATTTTCACGACTGCAAGTGTGAAAACCTACAGTTGTGTTGGCATCTAATTCAGATTTTTATCCTATCCTTATGAGATGCCTACACCAGTGTTTTTCAACCCTTGATTTTCATCGCAATCTTTGAATAAAAAAAACACGATTATTTCGTGCATTTGCACACCTACCTTTGTTCTTGTTTTCACGACCGCAAGCATGAAAACTTCAATTTCGAAGTCACATTAAAATCGTCACTGAGTTATTTTGGTTACTCTTTTCTATGTGTTCATTGCGTTTCCAATTTAATTATAGTTGCACGGTTGGCAAGGCTCCAAGATCTTTACTCATTTGGCATTCTTTAATTGTTAATTTGACTTCGTGTTTATAAGACGGTGATGATATTCTTATGATCGAGTTTTTGATGCATTGGTGGTTTGATGTTCTATAGTCTTTCATTGATTTCCTTGACACATTGGTTTCATGAAAACATTGACGTTGTGGTTAGACCCTTGGTATAATCATTTCATACAACACATATTTGATATGATCGAACCCTTGGTGTTCATTTCAAATCATTGTTTTGGTTTTAAAACTATGCTAATACTATTTCTTGCTCAAATGTTTGGTCGACTTACCATAGATTTCATTAATGGTTTGAATGGAATAATTTTTGACATATGCAATAGTGATTCAAATCATTATATGCAACGTCGGTTGTACTGTGGGAAATGACTGTTTTGCATGGGCTGATCTAGGTCCACCACCCTTGCACACTTGGGCATTAATGCCTTCCCCCTATCCTGGGTTAACTTTGTTGTTTTCAGGTAAGCCAGTGAAATATCTACCCTGCGTATACCCTATCCAAACCCTTGTCCATTTTGTGTTCTCTCCTGGCTCTTGTAGGGCAAATTTAACCCCCATGGTGTTCAGAGTCAATTTTGGTTTCATTATTGCCAGAGAAGACTGCTTAGTTTAACCCCGTATTGCATCCCAGAGACACGTTCTTGTGTGAGCTATTCTAGGAAAACGGTTTCGAATCCGATCAAACCCTTGAAAACCCATAACCAAAATTAGAACATTTACCTTCATCACAAGCGGTTTCCTCACAAAGTGAGTTATTACAGAGATCTAGCTCGTGTTTTACAGGTCAATTTTCAGATCCTCTCCGTGGCTGTAACATGCGTTTTGGGTCTGTGTGCATTTGCCAGAATATTTATTACTTCTCTAGACCTGGGCCTCAGAACCCCTTCCACCCGTCCAGCCTTGTGCCTTAGCCTCCTATTGAAACCCTAGATCAATCCAAAGATTTATCATGCAGTCTGTCAAGTTATCATGATCGAATCATTTTTTTACTGCCTAGGTATGTGTTTTGACATCGGTTTTGCTTTGTGAGTTTGTTTGAATTAATTTAACCGATTGGAGTTGTTTTCAATTAGATCTGTTTGTTTAATAGAGTCAGAAATGGTTCTGTTACTTCGAATTTCAAGGAATGATTTCGTTTTTATTTGACATAATATAAAAGATTTCGTTTGCAATTAGCATAAATTAGTTCTGTTTGCATCGATTCATTTTTCTAAAAATCTAATATAGCTATGACTTGATTAATTAGATTTTATTATTCTCAGATCAGTTTAAAATATTGATTTGTTTGCAATCATGTTTTCTTTTGATTAGTTCTATTTTCTTTTAATAGACTAAAAACAATCCTATTGACTTTGATTTACCAAAAACGATTTTGTTTTGTTTTGAATGAGCATTTTCGCTTTGATTACATTTGATCTGTACAGAGAATTTCTTTGCTAAAATAGGACACAGCTATGTTGATTGATACGATTTAGCAAACGATTTTGTCGGCCCTGAATCACTTCGATCCATCTCTTTTGGTTCGATCTTGAAATGATTTTGTATGTCTAAATTGGCACAGTCGTTTGTATAATGCGATGGATTCAAATTTAGATATAGATCTGTTAGTTTGGATTTAAATGATCTTGTCAATTTCGTTTTAATTCAACAACAATTTTGTTAAGTGCTGAGTCAACATAAACTATAGCATGAATAATTCACTTGATTGGCTACAACCTGTTTTGATTGAAATAGATTCAAACATGATTTCGATTCGCTCTCAATCAGCATAGAAGTTTTAGTTTGAATGATTCGTTTGGTTTTTAATTAGTAATCAAATATTTGTTTAATAGTCAAATATAATTCTGTTAAGTTTTGGATTGATTTTAAATTGATTATGTGTTCAAATTAGACCAACTACAGAATCGCAAGATTTTGTAACTAGTCTTAAAAATTAGATTTTTGTCAATTTTATCAATAAAACATTATCTAAACTTCTGTATTCTTGTCTACTTGTAGGTACCTATGAATTTCATTGACAAATGGGACATGCTGTAGCAATTTAGATATAGTTTTCAGTTTTTAGTCATAGGCAAAAATAGAGACTTGGGAGATTATCCCCAGATTTTTTGTAAACTGTTTTGATAATTCTCACAGGGATGCTTTACCCTATGGTCTTTATAAACTCATTTATTTTTTGTAAGGAACCGATCATCATCACTGTTGGGAGAACCAGATTATGGATTTATATTACAGACTGGGATGAAAGTTGATGTCTTGTAACAGCTTTAGCTTTCAATATATCAAACTTTTATTTCAAGTTTTCTCCATATCAGTTTGCAATTAATTATTGACTACTTTAGCTATCGTAATTCATTGCAGGTTGATGTGATTTGGTTTATATGTTGTCCATATCTGATCTCTCTTATTTAAAAAATACATTGATTACTCTATTTCAATTTAATGAATGCAGGTTTGTCTTTTTCGTTAATTGAATTGTTTTATACAAATTTTGCACAAGGATTTATCTGACTGCGATATTTTGTTAATTATAAGATTGCTGTAATTTTTTATGTCTTGTTTGTCCTAACATTTATATTTGAAGAGCACAGCTACTTCTTGTTTACGAGAAGCTCGTGGAGAATCTGGTGCGGGTTTCCTCCCACCGAACAACTAAAACAACTATTGCATGCAGGACAAACCTGAAGCGTTACTTCAGGTCAGTTTTCTATTTGTTATTTGAGAGTTAATTTATTAGTGTCATATAAGTAGTTTAGATAGATATATGCATAGTTCAGATTTATAGTTAGAGTTATTATTTTAGTTGCTTAGCTTAGATAGTTTTTGTTTAAATTCTTCCTCATAAAATTATAAAAATAAAAAAACAATAGTTTCGTTGTCTTAGGACAGTTTACCAATGATTTTTGCAGGTTTTCATTTAAATCTGTAATCTGTAAATATTGTATATTTGTAATTGAATCTGATTCTGTTGATAATTGAACATTTAATTTTATAGAATTATGGTTGTATGATTTAGGTAATAGATTGTATATATGTAGTTTAGATTTGTTTATTAGTTTGTTTTAATTATTGTTTTCATTTAAATTAGTTCCTTAGTGTAGTTTTTCATTTGTTTTTTTCAGGACTTAGATCAGCCAACGGAGCCGCTAAACCCGTCAAGGTGGGTCATCCCAAACGGCTTGGGTTATTTAGACAACCCCATACCAGATCCACTCTTCCAGTTGGCGAGCGTTCAATTTCACCCGTCAACAAATGGTGCTAGAAGGAGGGTCGACTGACAAGCTGGCCTTGTAGGAGCCTTTATTTTAAATGTATTCAATTTCCCCATGGCTCCCCAAATCACTATGCTGGAACATGCTTTCAACTTCTCATTACTCGATGTTCCCAATGAGACAGTCTCTCACTTGTCCAAACTCACCTTTGATGGTGAAGGAAATTTATCTGTTAAAGACCACCTTAACAAGTTTTGGTGCAAATGCATCAAACATGACATCTCAGATTTAGGAGTTTTATGCAGACTTTTCACTTTTACTTTTAGGGGTCGGATCAAACATTGGTTTGAATCCTTTCCAGTGTGTCACATTTTTTATTGGTTTCAATTTGTAGATGAGTTTCTAGATGCTTTTGAAATTTATGATTTTGATCAATTATGTGAAGAATTTCATACTTCGCTAATCAACGTCGACTCATCTTCAGAAGACTTTTTGACAAGAGTCTATCATATCCTTTGTAAATTTAATCTCGATGACATGTCATTGGCATTAAATCTCTTCTATGATGCTTCCATCCCTTCCATCCGGTCATGTTCAATCACGAATGAAGGACCAATTGCAAATCCTATCACTCAACTACTAGAACAATCTTCTTCGCAAGAAGAGAAAAATTCTTCCAATAATGTTGAACAAGCTAGGAAGGTAGAATCTATTAATCAGGCTCTTATTGACAACCAAATTGGTTTTTCCTTCGAATCATTGTATTTTCAGTCTAAGACTAGTATGGAAGATGATTCATTTCTGGCTCAAGGTGAATATCCTCATTCTTTTAACTCATGCTCTAATCAACATTTGAAATCAGTCATTGAAGAACACTTAAGTAACAAAAATCATCTTGAATGTTCTAGTACTCCTATGAAACTGATTAGAGAAGAAGTTACATAACTAGAAGAAGAAACTTTAAACCTTCATCCTCAAAATGCACTTTGTTCACAGGAAAGACTAGATTCTTGTCACATAAATTTTGAATTATCTATCACACATAAGGCAAATCCAGATGATCATATTATGTTGAGGAATTCGTCACCAAAACAGAGTGAGAATTTTGAAGAAAGTGAAGAGAATTGTCTTGAGAATACCATTGTTGAGTATCATAGTTCAAGAGATTCTTTTCATCTGCTTATTTCTGATTCCTTTTATTCTTTATATCCTAATCTATTTCTAGATTCTGGTGGACTTGACATCTTACCTACAACATACTACTCTTTTCCGCCACAATCATATCCTTTCGATATGCTAAATTTTGGTGAAATTAATTACGAGCATAACATTGATAAAACCAGATTTGACGCTTGTTCACTTTCATCACTCACATGAGAAAAGGACATGTTGAGAGATGATTTTACACAGTTTATTGTTGAAAAAGACAATGCATTATATCTTATGGACATCAAACATTCTAAGTTTCATATTCGTTCTTTGCTTAGCTCAAATCTTAATGTTTATACTTCACATTTTGAAATGATCAATTGCATCGAAGGAAACATTCAAACCAATGATCCAATTGATTCCACGAATCCTCCTATGATAAGCTTTCCATTGATAAATTCCTTTCATCAAAGTCATGGTTTGCATCCGCATTTTTGTGACAGGATCTTAGGATGGCTTGAATATTCATATATGAAAAAAATTCATAATAAAGACAAAGTTGTGCTTGCTTTCTTTTTACCTGAGTATCTTCGAAGTAGGCGTGACATGTTTCTTTTATATCCTCCATGTGAAGAAATTAATGAACACTTAGAGAATTGTCAGGAGGATGGGGCATTTCAGCCTTAGTTGATGGTTATTCCATTTCCTCATAATCCTGACAAGTTTTTCAATACTACTTACACTTGCCCATGCCATTATGATCCTTATCACGACAAGATTGTGCAATGGTTGGAGGATTCATACAACAAGAATATCCAAGGAAATGGTAAGATCATGCTTACTTTGTTTTTAGATGATGATTATGAAGGTAAGTGTGATATGTTTCTGTAATTTGTTGATATATTACCATTCTTATTAATAATGATTGATTTTTTTTTCGTTGCAGGATTGGAGTTACTCCGATGGATACATTGGAAACATGACTTCACATAGTATCCTGATTTGTTCAATAGTTAGGATAGGTTTACAAATAGGTTTTCTTGTAGTTCTATTTCTCACTATTTCTCTTTGTAATAATGTAATCATGAACGCAAGTGGGCGCACCACAAGAACCATAATACGGATGTTGTCAGGGAAGTCCCCTTGATCCTTTTCTCTTTACTCTTAGTTGAACATTTATTTTCAAAAACACAGTATCATCATGAAAATCCTAAATGGAAGGTAGAGAGATAAATAAATCTGAATCAACCCTAACCCAAGATACCACGAGTAAGACTACTTTCCCATCAATCAATATTTTCCTACTTTCTTTCAGTTTCCAAGGGATTTGTTGCATGAGGTTTTCAGGTGCATCTTCTGTACATATTTGTTTTTTGTTTTTGTTGTTTGGATTTCTTTGCTTTCCAATTTTTTCTTCGCTGATGTGTTTTGATTTCTCCCTTATGCTTACTAGTTTTTACTATTGAAATACACATACCTACATTATGAACTGGTCAGACAAAGAAAACAGAAAATTCTTTCTCTGAAATGACTGTTGAAAATTTGTCTAAACATCAATTATAAACTACTTATGAAATTTACATCTGTGTTGAAAAAAATGTTGTTTGAAAGAAGTTAACTGATTTCGATCTATGAGTAAAGCCTATCACGATCATCTATTATCTTCTTACGCTGTCCCTATTCCTTAAGGGAATGACTCAAAAAGATGTCTCCCTACCTTAGAAAGTTGGTTCTGTAAACAAACCACCTCTAGATCTTAATGAAGGACAGTTCTAAAAAATTCTGTTGAGGTCTATAAAAAATATGTGTTAAAATATCATAATTTTCAGTGTCACCCCGCTCAACTATATATCTTTGAAAAACAAAATAAATCATTAAAAGAGCTGTGGGAAGTGCTTGTAAACCCATCGGGATGCTGAACAGGTCTGTTGGCAGCGGGTAAATGCATGCACGATGCCAAGACAACTTTGTCGGGGTACTGAACAAGCCTGCTAGAAGTGAAGCAATGTTGGGTATATGAAAATTTGCAAATATGAAACCTCTTAATATTAAAAATGTCCTTTATTCTGATATGGAACTTCTTGGCAAGATACAGATATCAGAGTGGGTTAAATGGAAACCCTGTCGAGGCTATGGACGCCTGCTGGCAGCAGTGGCTCTGTCAACAGTATTGGAGATTTTATCTTTAATATCGTGGCTCGCTTATCTTAAGACTGTTATTATTTTTCATCCTTTAAAGACTGCTGGAATATTTGATCATTGATGATGTTTAAACATTTTTCTGGTCATTTCTGTTGGAATTATTCTTGTTATCCTAATCTGAATTTGTTCTTTTGGCAGAGATAACTGCTTCTACCAATGTGTCGCCATTGTTGGCAGCCAATTCGCATTTTTATCCTATCCTTATGAGCTGCCTACACCATTGTTTTGCAACCATTGTTTTGCAACCATTGATTTTCATCGCAATCTTTGAATAAAAACAACACGATTATTTCGTGCATTTGCACACCTACCTTTATTCTTGTTTTCACGACTGCAAGCATGGAAAATTCAATTTCGAAGTCACATTAAAATCGTCACTGAGTTATTTTGGTTACTCTTGTCGATGTGTTCATTGCATTTCCAATTTAATTATAGTTGCACGGTCGGCAAGGCTCCAAGATCTTTACTCATTTGGCATTCTTTAATTGTTAATTTGACTTCGTGTTTATAAGACTGTGATGATATTCTTATGATCGAGTTTTTGATGCATTGGTGGTTTGATGTTCTATAGTCTTTCATCGATTTCCTTGACACATTGGTTTCATGAAAACATTGACGTTGTGGTTAGACCCTTGGTATAATCATTTCATACAACACATATTTGATATGATCGAACCCTTGGTGTTCATTTCGAATCATTGTTTTGGTTTTAAAACTATGCTAATACTATTGCTTGCTCAAATGTTTGGTCGACTTACCATAGATTTCATTAATGGTTTGAATGGCATAATTTTTGACATATGCAATAGTGATTCGAATCTCTATATGTGTCGTCAGTTGTACTGTGGGAAATGACTATTTTGCATGGGCTGATCTAGCTCCACCACCCTCGCACACTCGAGCATTAATGCCTTCCCCCTATCTTGGGTTAACTTTGTTGTTTTCGAGTAAGCCTGTGAGCTATCTACCCTACGTATACCCTATCCAAACCCTTGTCTATTGTGTGTTCTCTCCTAGCTCCTATAGGGCGAATTTAACCCCCATGGTGTTAAGAGTCAGTTTTGGTTTCATTATTGCCAGAGAAGACTGCTTAGTTTAACCCTGTATTGGATCCCAGAGACACATTTTTACGTGAGCGATTTTGGGCAAACGGTTTTGAATCAGATCAAACCCTTGAAAACCCAAAACCGAAATTAGCCCCTTTACCTTCGTGGTGGATGGTTTGCTTAGAAAGTGAGTTATTACAGAGATCTAGCTCATGTTTTACAAGTCAATTTTCATATCCTCTCCGTGGCTGTAACATGCGTTTTGGGTTTGTGTGCATTTGCCAGAATATTTATTACTTCTCCAGACCTGGGCCTCAGAACCCCTTCCACCCGTCCAGCCTTGTGCCTCAGCCTCCTATTGAAACCCTTGATCAATCCAAAGATTTATCAAGCAGTCTGTCAATTTATCATGATCGAATCATTTTTTTACTGCCCAGGTATGTGTTTTGACATCGGTTTTGCTTTGTGAGTTTGTTTGAATTAATTTAACCGATTGGAGTTGTTTTCAATTAGCTCTATTTGTTTAATAGAGTCAGAAATGGTTTTGTTACTTTGAATTTCAAGGAATGATTTCGTTTTTATTTGACATAATATAAAAGATTTTGTTTACAATTAGCATAAATTAGTTATGTTTGCATCGATTCGTTTTTCTAAAAATCTAATATAGCTATGACTTGGTTAATTAGATTTTATTATTCTCAGATTAGTTTAAAATATTGATTTGTTTGTGATTAGGTTTTCTTTTGATTAGTTTTGTTTGCTTTTAATAGACTAAAAACAATCATGTTGACTTCGATTTACCAAAAATGATTTTGTTTTGTTTTGAATGAGCATTTTCGCTTTGATTACATTCGATCTGTATAGAGAATTTCTTTGCTAAAATAGGACACAACTGTGTTGATTGATACGATTTAGCAAACGATTGTGTTGGCTCTGAATCACTTCGATCCATCTCTTTTGGTTCGATTCTGAAATGATTCTGTATGTCTACATTGGCACAGTCATTTGTATAATGCGATGGATTCAAAGTTAGATATAGCTCTGTTAGTTTGGATTTAAATGATCTTGTCAATTTCGTTTTAATTCAACAACAATTTTGTTAAGTGTTGAGTCGACATAAACTATAGCATGAATAATTCACTTGATTGGCTACAACCTGTTTTGATTGAAATAGATTCAAACATGATTTTGATTCGCTCTCAATCAACATAGAAGTTTTAGTTTGAATGATTCGTTTGGTTTTTAATTAGTAATCAAATATTTGTTTAATAGTCGAATATAATTCTGTTAAGTTTTGGATTGATTTTAAATTGATTCTGTGTTCAAATTAGACCAACTACAGAATCGCAAGATTCTGTAGCTAGTCTTAAAAATTAGTTTTTTGTCAATTTTATCAATAAAACATTATCTAAACTTATGTATTCTTGTCTATTTACAGGTACCTACGAATTTCATTGAAAAATGGGACATGGTATATCAATTTAGATATAGTTTTCAGTTGTTGGTCATAGGCACAAATAGAGACTTGGGAGATTATCCCCAGATTTTTTGTAAACTGTTTTGATAATTCCCATAAGGATGCTTTACCCTGTGGTCTTTATAAACACATTTATTTTTTGTAAGGAACCCATCATCATCACTATTGGGAGAACCAGATTATGGATTTATAATACAGACTGGGATGAAAGTTGATGTCTTGTAACGGCTTTAGCTTTCAATATATCAAACTTTTATTTCAAGTTTTCTCCATATCAGTTTGCAATTAATTATTGACTACTTTAGCTATCGTAATTCATTGCAGGTTGATGTGATTTGGTTTATATGTTGTCCATATCTGATCTCTCTTATTTAAAAAATACAGCGATTACTCTATTTCAATTTAATGAATGCAGGTTTATCTTTTTCATTAATTGAATTGTTTTGTACAAATTTTGCACAAGGATTTATCTGACTGCGATAATTTGTTAATTATAAGATTGCTGTAATTTTTTATGTCTTGTTTGTCATGTCATTTATATTTGAAGAGCATAGCTTCTTCTTGTTTACGAGAAGCTCGTGGAGAATCTGGTGCGGGTTTCCTCCCACCGAATAGCTAAAACAACTATTGCATGCAGGACAAACCTGAAGTGTTACTTCATGTCAGTTTGCTATTTGTTATTTGATAGTTAATTTATTAGTGTCATATAAGTAGTTTAGATAGATATATGCATAGTTCAGATTTATAGTTAGAGATATTATTTTAGTTTCTTAGCTTAGATAGTTTTTATTTAATTTCTTCCTCATAAAATTATAAAAATAAAAAAACAATAGTTTCGCTGTCTTAGGACAGTTTACCAATTATTTTTGCAGGTTTTCATTTAAATCTGTAATCTGTAAATATTGTATATTTGTAATTGAATCTGATTATGTTGATAATTGAACATTTAATTTTATAGAATTATAGTTGTATGATTTAGGTAATAGATTGTATATAAGTAGTTCAGATTTGTTTATTAGTTTGTTTTAATTATTGTTTTCATTTAGATTAGTTCCTTAGTGTAGTTTTTCATTTGTTTTTTTTAGGACTTAGATTGTCCAACAGAGCTGCTAAACCCGTCAGGGTGGGTCATCCCAAACAGCTTGGGTTATTTAGACAACCCTGGACTGGATCCACTCTTCCAGTTGGCGAGCACTCAATATCGCCCGTCAACAAGTTGGAATTCATGTTGATTACATCAAAGGATTAATGTTCATTTGGTTTATCATGAACCTAATTGTTTACATGGTTACAACTCCTTGACCTCAGACACACCACTTGTTACATATGTATCAAAACACCACCCATTTATGCATTTGACTATTGTTATGGTTTTGATTTTTAAAATCTTTGATGCAATGGTTTATTCGACATATTGATTTTTGGGTCAAATCGTGGATATGCAATGGTTCGTTTGACATGTTTACCTCAAGAAGATTAACATCTATGACAAAGGTATGCCCGTTACAACTCTAAAAACTAGATGGCATGATTTGTTAGCTATTATCAAGCAGTTCGTTACCTGTGAAGGTAGATACGGTTTGGTTTTCTTATACCACTTGTGGTTACTCATGAGTTTTATCGATATTCCCTTAAACATGCCATATTTTCTCCTTCGAAGTTTATACAAAATGGCTAAGCATTTCAAAAGGGAGAAAGCTGACTTCAGCCTGTTCCACCACTGTTTAATTAAAATTATTATGGTTCATCAGTTGAAGTTAAATGGCGATTGTTGGGACACTTTCCTGTTAAGGAATGGTTTTGCTAGTCCTGAAATAGGACAAGTTGAGAAATCTGTTGTTACAGAAACCCTTGTTGGGCCTGTCATTCCCCCTCCTTCACTCTTTCCCTCTGTTGAACCCTCGACCTACCCGAACACTACCCAACACGACACCCTGCCTGATTCATATCCAAAAGATGGTGGTAAGCCTATTAAAAAGTCTGCAAAGAAAAAGTGTAAAGGTAATAGTGATATCAATTACAAGGGTAAAAAGGCCGCGTGCTAGGTTTCACGATGTGCCCATAATAAACCTAAGGAAAACACAGACCAAAAACCAATTCTATTAAGTGAAGATTCTGATTCTGAAATCGAACGATTTCTAACCAAAGAGTATCCATACTCACATTGACTTTTCTCAGTCAAGCCCTATGACTATATGACGAACCTCCCACCGTGTCTTAGAAACAACCCCGACTTCCCTGGGATCAAACTCGACAGAGAACCTATAGGTCAAATAAGAAGTTCCTCACCTGTGAATACACAGCCTGTTCGGCCAGAGTGCAACGAATGTTAATCGTGGCTCGATCGGTATTACAGAGACGTCCCTTTGCTCCAATCTCCGATCAAGTCCTTGGAGGACCAAGTGAATGTGCTAACTAAGGAAAATGACAGATTGCAAAATGTAGCTCAAGCTAATGATAAAAGACAGAAAACCACAGGCTCTGTTGTCTTTAAGAACGTGGAGGCGGCCACTGCCATTGTGAATTTGAAAATAGCTTGATTAAAGCGAATCCCTGAATATGAGGTATGGTATTTTAAAAGTAATTTTAAGATGATTTTGTTTTTGTTTTGAATTAGCATACAAGATTTTTTTTCTCATATTGCATCTATTTCTATTTTGATTGATTTGATAAAACACGATTCTGGTTATAATAATAACTAGCTACAGAATCGTGAGATTTTGTAGCTAGTTACTAAAATTTGAATTGTTTGATTTTACAACTAAAATGCAATCTGAAATCATGTATTCTTGTGCATTTACAGGTACATATGATTTCTATAGGAGATTGGATCGCTAGTGGCATCTCTGAACATGCTATTTCTTTACATGGTTTTAGATTAGGCTGTTAGTTTTGGATAACAATGGGAATTTGGGAGATTGTATTCCCCACAATTTTTGGAACAAGTTTGATGATTTCCACAGGAAATGTTTTGATCTTGTGGCCTTTATAAATGTATTATTTTGTAAACAAAAACCCATCGTTGCTTGGGAGAAGAGACTATGGATTTGTGATACACAAACTTGAATGAAAGTGGATATTTGCACAGCTTTAGCTTCAATATATCATATTTTTGTTCAAGTTTTGTTCATTTCGATTTGTAATCAAATTTTGACTACTTTAGATATCATGATTTGTTATAGGTTGATGTGATGAGATTTATATAGTGTCCATGTTTTATGTCTCTCATTTTATATACAACAATTAATATGTTCACATGTGATGATGAGAAGGTTGATCTTCTTTATTCAATGAGCAGTTATATGCAAATTTTCATACTCAAATTTATCTAAATATTATCATTTGTCAAATTATAAATTGTTGTTGCTACACATCTTACTTGTTCTATCATTAGCATTCAAAGTGTTACTACTTCACATTTACGAGAAGTATTAGGAAAATCTGGTGTGGGTTGGCCTCATCAAACAACAAACGTAGATGCTATGCACAGAACACATAGGAGATATGATTACAGGTTAGTTTGCTAGTTTCATTTTATTAGTTTAATTATTATAAGAATTTCTTGTAGTTTAGATACACTGTATTGGTTGTTACTTTTATTTCTCAACTAGATAGCTGTCATTTCATTTCTTGTTTATAAAAGTTATAAAAAAAAAATCAAAAATACTGAACATTAGCTTCACTGTCAATTCATATATGATTTTCGCAGATTTCGATTAAAATTTGCATTTTGTGATTACTGTACATATATTAGAGATATAAATATATTGATGCATTGTACATTTAACAAGTATAACTACTATTCTATTAGTTAGTAATCTGTGAATATATTTTAGACTGTATATAGTTTTCAGCAGTTGTTTTTCATTTAGTTAGTTTAGTTTGTGTCTTTTCACTTTAGTAGGACTTAGATCGGCTAATGGAGCCACTAAACCCGTTGGAGTGGATTAATCCAAATGGCTTGGGTTATTTAGACAACCCTGGACTGGATTCACTCCTCCAGTTGACGAGCGGTCAATTTCGCCCATCAACAAGGGGTCAATAGCCTAATTCCTAAAGAAAGAAGGGAGAAGAACTTTTCCTGGGAAAAGAAGTTGCATTTCCCTTTGTCAAAACCATATTAAAGAGGATTTTCGCATGCTGCACTATAGCTAGGGTGTGAAAATGCCTAGTTTTCATAGGCTACACCATAGCTAGGTCACGAAGTGTTTGTAGGTTGCTATATAGGCAGGGTGCGAAAATGCTCATACGTGGGAAAAACAAGCATCTTCTCGATGTTTCTAGAAGGAGAAACTTCCATGGTGAGGTGGAATCCGAATGGTTTGGATCTTACTCGCTTTCATGATTTAGTGGGATCATCCTAACCTCCTCACCTTATTCTCTTCAACTTATAAAAGGAGAGGAGATCTCATGGAGAAGGTTAGCTTTGGGGATTTTGATTTTGGATCTTGGATTGGATTGAGCTTTGGAAATTGTTAGCTTGGCTAGATGAACCACTTTGTCAAGATAGATTGTGAATATTATCAGATCGATTCTCTTAGAATTATTGGAGTGGAAGTGTGTGGGGAATGAAGGATAGTTGGAAGGGACCTTACGACATCAAGGCCATGGTTGTAATCTCTCTTTCACATTTAATATGATTCTTTCCTATAGAGCTTGTTGTGTTTTATTGCATGATTCCTTGATCACATACATAGGTTTATATTGAGTTTATGCTATTACTATCACTTTGGTTGGTTGCGTTCTATTGTAGGTTCATCATTTTATGAGCATTGGAATGGAGCTAGGATGGCGATGGCGAGAAGAAGCGATGTTTAAATGGTATGTAACCTATCTCTCTTTAGTTAGTAAATTCAATATCTAAAACTTAAGGAAAGCATCATGTTCTGGTGTGTTTTGTTCTACATCTAGGTGGATCTAGGGAGATCAGTTAGTGTCTGCACCTACCGATTTATCCTATAACAAAATTGGTGACTCCACTGGGGATAGGATTGTTTCCTAGTTAGTCTAGTTTCCCTTGCTTTGATTTCTTGTTTTCTGGTTTCTGAGTCTGTGGGAGATCCATCCAGACTCTCTGGATCTGAAATTTCACTTATACTCTTTGTCCTTTTTCCAAATTCCTTTTGTTTACAGACGTTCCTGCACTGTACCTATATATGGCCTGCGAAAACCTTTGATTTTTGCACCTCACTGTTTAAACCAGTGTGACATTTTCACACCCTACCCATTGCTAGCCTACAAAAAATGTTGATTTTCGCACTGTAATATATTGCTAGCTTGCGAACTTGTTTGTAAACAAATTTTTGGATTGGGTCTTGTTATCTTTTGATGCCCAGTTTTGCTTTGATCAGCTGGATTGAACTTTTGGATCCTATATTGATCTGTTTACAGTCTGCTTGACATTCTTTGAGTTTCTTTTAGCCATATTTGCTTTGTTTGGTTTTGAAGGATTAGTCTCATGCTTTGAGTGCCTTTCAATTGCAAAACGTTTGTTTTCTTTAGAATTGTTTAGGGAAAGATCAGATTTCTTCTGAATAGTTCTCTTTAAAAGAAAAAATTTAGTTTCGTTTCTTTGTTTTAAGAAAGTTCATTATTTCTTTTAGTGAAATTTTTGAAACAAAAAGATTTAATTTCTTTCTTTATATTAGATTGGGGGCATCCTTGCATTTGAAGTAGCGAAATTGCATGATTATTGGCATTTCTTTGGTCTTAAATTCTGAAAAATTTTCCCCCTCATGGCTAGGAGGCCCATGAATCTTGTATTGGTGTACAGTCTATTTTGCTCATTTCTTAAAGACATTGATATTGATGAGTTTCTTAAAATGTTGGGACATTGTGCATCCAGGAATGATAAATGTTTTCTCCTTCTCGTAGCATAACTCTCATTGAAATGAAAAGATTGCATCTTCATCTCTTTGCATAACTTTCAAGTCGGTCAAAACACCATATTGTCCATGCCATTTTCCTTTTGAGTAGCAACAACCTTAAAAATAAAGTGCTTATAAAAATTGATTAGACATTTTTATATTTTATGGTAGCAAACCTACATTAGATTAGTTGTAGGGATTTGGAATAGGTGTGAAAGATAACTTTCCAAAGATGCAAACAAACATAGTATCTTGTGATAGGGAGAATTAAATCCACTTACTTCATTTTTTCCTGGGAAGCCCTTCTCACACAAGGGTCAATCACGAGGTCTCATTAATACTGGCAGAGTTACTCACCTTGCTTTGTTGGTATTGGTGTAGAGCTTGCGCGTATTATGGGGGTCACTTGAAGGTATACCCACAATTATGAGTGGAATCCTTTCGAATTTATTTCAGGATAGATACCCTACCTTTGCGCATGGATCAGACTGTTGATTGTTTCCCCAGGAATCACTATAGTAAGTGGTAACCTTAGTGGCCTATCTCTCTAGGTTCTTTCGATGAGGTGACTGTGGAGGGGAAAATCTCCATGGTACCTAAAATCGACGTTGGCTAAACTCACTTAGGCTCCTTGGAAGGTATACCCACGATTATGTGTGGGAGCTTACACCAAGGCGTAAGTTCATTAATCAAGTCATCAACGTAAATTTTCCTCCTGCTCTATCTCATCCCCTTCTTACTTTGTTCCTATGACATTGGATTTCATCACCAACTAGTGTGCTCATTGTGAGAAGGTTTTGTTTGCTTGTTTGCTTACTAGATTTTTAACGAGTGTTGTTTTTTTTCCATAGTGGACTCTAGATTGGATCTTTATTTTTATGGCGTCAGTTCCTGGAATGACCAATGAAGGAAATCCTTTTCCAAGGGAACCTTTTGTTTTTCCTTCTTATGGAAACATTGGTTCCCCACATATTGCTACTTTGAGCCTTCCAGGTCTCACAATTGGATTATCAGTATGGTTTTTTTCCACTTAGGTAATCCCAAATGCAGTTAGTGATTCAGTCACAAGCACTTTCCCTCAAGAGAATCAACCTCATGTTGATCCTTCACCTTCTTCACCAGTAAGGTCTTGTTCGCCTTCTTCACTTGCAAGGTCACCTTCCATTTCATCTTCTTCATTGAGTGAAAGTTCTGAAGCTAGTAACCCTGTGAATAAGAAGAAGAAGAAAAGAAAGATTAAGAAGAAGAAAGATCAACAAGGGTCAAAACCTCCAACCACTGTCAAACATGTTGGAAAACAACCAGTTATTGTTAATTGTGCTGGGAGTGTTGATGATGTCAAGATCACCCAAACAACTCGTAAGCCCAAGTACCCTGGCAGACTTTGTAAGGGTAGCCATATTCTTGAGGATTGCCCTGGTCTATCCAAGGTTATAGAAGTATGGTCTACGCACCCTGACCAACCCATGTCGTCAGCCTCTGAACAACATGCTGATGACCTCCCATCAACTAGTCACAATACTGTTGGGAAGAAGAAAAGTAGAGTCAATTTCCCATGTATGTTATGCAAAGGGAGTCATCTAACTCACCTTTTCCCTCGTATGGACAAAGCCTCGAAATTACTGGAAGACATGACTATTTCACAGCCTCAACTTCCAGCTGCTTATCGTAAGTTTTCTCTCAACCCCCCTGTAGTTGATGGAATGATCACTCCGGACCCATCGCCAGTTAATTCGATTGATCATGTCGTCAATCTAGTCATGTCCTTAATTGAACCAGTTGACAAAGTGGTCGATCTGATCCTATCTTCGGTCGATCCCACTCTCCCATTATAGAGTGTTAACAAAGTGGTTGATCTGATCCCATCCTCGGTCGATCCCACTCTCCCGTTAGAGAGTGAAATCCAAGCGTTCGATCTGTTTCCACCTGTCGACCCAATTATCCCCTTAGAGAATGAAACCCAAGTGGTCGATATGATCTCTCCATCAGTCGATCCTACTCTCTCACTAGAGATTAAACCCGATACTACCCATGTTTTTCTCGTTGATATAGAATCTACCATGCTGGTGGGTATTCCTCCTTCTCCAGTGGAACCCCCTCCAAGTAATGCGGCCATCCATTTTGATTGGGGTGTGCTAACTGGACCTCATCTTCCCTCTCACATTCCTTTCCATATTATAGTACAGGTTTGTGGTTGATACGTTCCTCAGACACTGAGAGATGAAGGTGCATCCGTTAGTATTTTGTCCTCTTTTGCTTGGCAAGCTTTGGGTTTTCCTCAGCTTGTGTCAGTTATGCAGAATCTGTTAGCTTTTAACAGAAGAAATAGTCAACCTTTAGGGACCATTCCTCAGTTTCCTATAACTTTGGGAGGCAAAACTATCTTTATTGACGTCATGGTATTCCAAGACCCCTTAGATTTCTCTTTACTCCTTGGGCGAGATTATGTCTATGCCATGAAAGCTATTGTGTCTACTCTTTTTTGTGTGATATCTTTCCCTCACGATGGACGAGTTGTGATTGTTGATCAACTTTCATTCATTGACCCTGACTGGATTGCATCCCTAAATGATTTTTATATGAAAACGGTATCACCCCCGCCACAGGTCAATTATGTGGTGTTATCGCCCATGGCTTGAAATTTTGATGACTTAGATCCAGTAGTTGACATGGTGATCTCTTCATTAGGTTTGTTAGATCCTAATCTCTTTACTCCTATCGCGACCCTCGACATGGTTTCCTTCCAGAGTGTGTTTATTCCTTCTAGTGAAGACCTCTTAGAAGCCATGACCAAGTTTTGTCCCTTGACATAGTGTCATTCCAGAGAATTTTCCTCTTGGAATCCATGATCAAGAAGAGAGTTCTGAGGATAATTTTACATCTTTGAGGCAACCTCGTTAAAAACTGAAATAGAGGTATATGAGCATGATTTTTTGTTTTCAAGCTCGTTAAAAAATGAAGCCATACTTGAGCATGGTTTTCTGATTTCAAGCTCGTTAAAAAATGAAACCAGTTACGAGGATAGTTTTTTTGTCTCTGTGGAAACCTCATTAAAAAATGAAACAGAGGTCTGGGGATTGAACCTGGATTCATGAGCATAGTTATTCTCCTGTGTCAATATCGTTAAGAAAATGAAACAACTTCCCCCTCTCTATTTGGTCAAGTCCTTCGTATAGTATTTGAAGATTCATTTCATTCTCCTTTGCAGTTGGACGAGATGAAGCTTGGAGGGAATGCTTCCAACCTATGGACTTTATGCTAAAGTTGAGCCGCTAGTTTCTTAAGATGGGGGCTAAGTATCAACCATCCCTATGTTATGCGTTGGGAAGTCCAAGAATAGTTTTCTATGGTTCAAGCTTGTGTAAAAATAAAACCACTTTCCTCAAGCATAGTTTCCTCTGGTTCACGCTTGTGTAAAAATGAAACCAGGTCCAAGCATAAGTTTTGTTTTGTTTTAAAGCTTGCGTAAAAATGAAAACAATCACGAGCTTAGTATTTGTTTTGTCTCGTGCTCATAAATACATGAGAATAAGTTACCGATCTTAGTCTATGTTCTTTCTCATGCTCGTAAATCAATGATAATGTAACCAAGTATACTTTTATCACGTTTTCAGACTCGTAAAGGTTATACGAAAAAGGAACCCACTGGAGTTCCCTTTCAACTCTTTTCAGACTCTCTAAACATGAAAAGATTGTCGAGTGATCTTGTTATTTTCACGCTCATTAAAGTATTTGAAGAAAATGACTATTGAGCGATAGTTTAACTCTTTTTTAGTCTCATCAGAATACTTTACGAAAAAGGAACTGAGAGAGTTCTCTTTAATTGTTTTTTTAGACTCTATAAACATGAAAAAACCCTGAGTTTTCTTTCTTTGGGCTCATAAAGAAAACATTGAAAGGCCCATGTGGGATCGAACCACTCCTTCCTAAGGTTCATTAAACATACTCTGAGGTACTCATCTGAAGGATGAGCTTACATTTCAAGCATATGTTATCCTCCTCAAGCTTGTGTAAAAATAAATAGGTACTTGTCAGAAATGGTGGGGGAAAATTTGGGAAAGAAATGCGTCTAAACCTGTATTCTATGGAAGAGTCACTTTTGAACATGACACCCTTTCACTCGCCGTGTGTCTAGGTTGGAAAATCCTCTCATCTCTTGATCATACTCCTTATAAGATTACCCATTGGTCTATGATCCTTGTTGTTGAGTCAATATTTCCAAGACAGTTGTGGTGTTGTCAATATGTTCAAAGAGAAGTTCAACCCAAAAAGCCTTCTGTTGCATCGGCCATTTATGCAGTCCTTAAGCCTTCTATTGTGTTGGCCATCCCTGAGTCATCCATGAGTTACTGGTTACTCTGATCTACATCAAATATTTTTACCCATTTCGTGTCATTGATGGGGGATACATTAAGGCCCTCCTGTGACGAGTCTTTTCCTGTCAACCTCAACTCATTATCCAGGAATTAGAATTAGAAACTAATTAGTACCTTGGAACTTGCATGCCTCAATGGTAGGTTTCCTCGCTTTCAACAATGGGTTTTCATTATTGACCCCTGATCGGGAGATTCCATCGAGTGTTCGACTTCAGCTCATTAATTCACAATCGTTGGATTGTACTAGTGTACGTTGGGAGTCATTGACATTAATGTTGATTTCCCTCGCACTTGTTAATGGTATACACTAATGACCAGTAATGAAGTGGTTTCTACCATGTTTGACTTCGACACATGTATTTGCATGGTTAGACTCATGCTATAGAGTGGTGGAGATGAAGACCCTGGATATTTTCTAACAGAATCAGGTTGCGTTGGAGTATATTCAATTTGTACTATTGCATAGATCCACATTCTATGCCTCGTGGCTATGTTCAGATTTGAGTCATATTGGCATGGATCCACAGTGTATGTTTGGTGGCCATGACCTATCTTACTTGACATGGATCTTCACATGTCGACTTTTATGCTCTGACTCATTTTTATTCCGATCATGGGAATGCCTACCTTAGTGATGATATATTATTATACTGTATTTCCTTGTTTGTTGGCAAATTTATGACCGACTATTCCTTGTTCCCTACACACACTCGACAAAGTATTTCAGCTATCACTCTGTTTTAACTTCATACTTTGGGGGGCTCTCTATTACACATTATTTTTTCATCCCTATGAACATTAATGATGTAAACCTATTTGTTTCCTTTAGAGGGGTCAGTAGCCTGATTCCTGAAGAAAGAAGGGAGAAGAAATTTTCCTGAGAAAAGAAGTTACATTTCCCTTTATAAAAACCATATTAAAGAGGATTTTCGCATGCTGCACTCTAGCTAGGGTGAGAAAATGCCTAGTTTCCGCAAGCCGCACCATAGCTAGGTTGCAAAGTGTTCGCAAGTTTCTATATAGGTAGGGTGTGAAAATGCTCATACGTGGGAAAAACGAGCATCTTCTCGATCCTTCTAGAAGGAGAAACTTCCATGGTGAAGTGGCATCTGAATGGTTTGTATCTTACTCACTTTCATGATTTAATGGGATCATCCTAACCTCCTCACCTTATCCTCTTCAACTTATAAAAGGAGAGGATATCTCATGGAGAAGGTTATCTTTGGGGATTTTGATTTTGGAGCTTGGATTGGATTGAGATTTGGAAATTGATAAATTGGCTAGATGAGCCACTTTGTCAAGATAGATTGTGAATATTATCAGATCGATGCTCTCAAAATTCCTGGAGTGGAAGTGTGTGGGGAATGAAGGATAGTTGGAAGGGACCTTACGACATCAAATCCATGGTTGTAATCTCTCTTTCACATTTAATATGATACAGTAATATGATTCTTTCCTATAGAGCTTGTTGTGTTTTATTGTATGATTCCTTGATCACATACATAGGTTTATATTGAGTTTATGCTATTACTATCACTTTGGTTGGTTGCATTCTTTTGCAAGTTCATCATTGTATGAGAGTTGGAAATGATCTAGGATGGATATGGCGAGAAGAAGCGGCATTTAAATGATATGTAACCTATCTCTATTTAGTTAGTAAATTCAATATCTAAAACCTAAGGAAAGCATCATGTTCTAGTGTGTTTTGTTCTAGATCTAGGTGGATCTAGGGAGATCAGTTAGTGTTTGCACCTATTGATTTATCCTATAACCATGATAAAAGATAACATCAAAAAATGACATGTCCATAAAACCAAAAGAAACCAAAAAGTAATAGTACAAAGACTATACATGTGTTACAAAAAACTACCCAAGGTGACCTACCTATGAGTAATACTTCTTGAGGTAAAGCCCATTTCTAGGCTCTACCAAAGCATTTACCTCAAAATCTAGCAGACGATAAGAGACCTTTTTTAGAACCTCTTTTATGATGAAAGGTCTGAACCACATGGGTTTGAACTTGCCTGCACGTAGGGGGTACTTGTCTTGGTCGTAGACTAGGACAAGGTCGCCTTCTGAGAAAATTCGAGGACGAACGGACCGATCATACTGAAAATTGAATTTTTTTTTTTGATCTTCGTTTGCTAAGGCCACATAATGATGCTACTCATTAAGTTGCTTAATATATAATAAACTCTCTTCAAGTGGTGAAGTGTCTGGAAATAAATGTAGTGCCAGCTTTAAAGATGGGATCTGGCATTCTATGGGAACGACTGCTTCCAGCCTGTAAACGAGTTGAAAAGGTGAGAAACTGGTTGCAGTCTTAACAAATGTTCGGTAGGCCCATAATGCCGAGTATAACATCAAATGCCAATTTGACTTGGCCAAATTGATCATTCGCTGTAGGATGGTCTTAAGATATTTATTGACAGCTTCCACCTGACCATTCGCTTGAGGGTAGTAGGGTGAAGAATGTTCTTGCCTCAACCCAAGATTTGATGTTAACTCGGTCATGATTTGGTTCTGAAAGTGACTGCCATGGTCAATGACAATCTCTCTCGAGATGTCGAACCTTGCTATAATCTGGTTAAACAAAAAAAGAGTTGCAGTCTTCTCCATCATCTTTAAATGTTGGCATAGCTTCCACCAACTTTGTGAAGTAGTAGACAGCTACAATGATATAATGGTACCCCCTTGCTGAAGGAGGGTTGCATGTAGTGTAATCAATCCCCCACTTGGTGAAGGGACCAATTATAATGATAGGAAACATGGTAGCGGGATGTGCCCTCATCTTCCGAGAGAAGATATGACATGGGTGACACTTATTGACTAATGCGATACAATATTTGATTAGTGTTGGCCAAAAGTAACCGGCTCATAAAATATTTTGGGTTGTTGCTAATCCAAACAAATGACTGCCACATTCTCTAGTATGGAAATCGTTAAGCACGATTTCCGCTTCTTCATGAGTGAGGCACCGACAAAGGATGTAATCTACACCTCGACACTAGAGAGTGTCCTCAAGGATGAGATAGTTCTTGGCCTGATGGCATATATGGTGACGCTCATCACGAGAAGCAGAGGTAGGGAACTTCAAAGTCTAGAGATAGACAAGTATATCTCCATACCAGGGGTCTGAAGACGCTATCAAAAACATGTCTCCTTGAATAGGCAATTCTCCGGGCATAACATCACCTGACTCGACCAGAAGTTCTGAGATAAGTTCCACAAAGACCAGTGACTTTTTTGATTTCGCCGAAATGAAATCTAAGTCAAATTCCTAGAGGAAAACTATCCATCTACTAATATTTCCACCGATTACCCATCATTTCAACACATATTGAAATGGATTCGCAACAGTAATGACAGTGGTCGTTTGAAACAAAACATAATGATGGAACCATTGGATGGAATGGAATGCTACCAACACAAGTTTTTTGATATGAGAATAATTGAGTTCCGTTCCAACTAGGCCTTGGCTCAGGTAATAGATCACATATTCTGAGAGAAAATCATCCTCCTAAACTAAGACCATGCCAATGGTTGACTTTGTTGCAGCCAAGTATAATAAGAAATATTTGTTATAATTGGGTGGCCGAAGCAGAGGGGCAGTTGTGAGGGCATGTTTCAACACTTTGAAGGAGCATTGAGCAACATCGTCCCAATGAAAAGGAACGTCTTTCTTCAGTAAGCACATAAATCCCTTTGTGATCTCCACATAGTTTGCGATGAAACACTGCAAAAAGTTTGGTTTTCCCTGTAGACTCTGAAGTTGAAGGATTGTATGTGGGGGAGACAACTGAACTATTGCCTTAACCTTGAGAGGATTGACCATGATCCCTGTTGTTGAAACTATGAAACCTAGCAGATGGCTTGACGTCATGCAAAAACTACATTTGTTGGGATTTAAGTGAATCCGGAAGTAGCGACATCACTCAAAGATAAGTCGGAGGTGTGTGGGATGATCATTTCTCTTACAATATCATGCCACTAAATCATCTAAGTAGGCCTTGACAATATGTTTGAGATCGTGGAAAGAAAAAGACATGGCCCACTGAAAGGTAGCTCCAGCATTTTTTAGACCAAAAGGCATATTACGATACACGAATGTACCCCATGGACATATGAATGTTGTTTTGTGTTGGTCTTAGGGTTTGATTTGTAACTGATTATATCTCGAAAAACCATCCATGAAAGAAAATGCCTCTCAACCTGCACATTCATCGACTATCTGTTCAATAAATGGTGTTGGGAAATTATCTTTTGGACAAGCTTTGTTCAAATCACAGAATTTCATGCATACACAAATCATGCCCTATTTTTTGTTAACCGGCACAGGGTTTGACACCCATTGGATCAAATGGACGGGGTAGATAAAACCTGCCTTGATAATTTTCTCCACTTCAACCTTAATAGATTCTTATTTCTTACGATTAACTGGATGAATCTTCTACTGAACTGGCTTAGCGTCTGGATAAGTCTTGATTTCATGTTCAACAATTTTTGGATCGATGCCTGGCATTTCCTCATAATACCAAGAAAAAACGTCGTGGAATTCCTTAAATAAATCTGTGTATATTTGAATTTCTTCGAGGGAATAGTCAGCTCCAAAGAAAACATTCTCCACGATGCCAAGAGTTCTGGAGATGTTTATAGGTATAGTTTCAGCAATGGTTTCCATATTACCTTCGGAATAAACAACATGTGTAGCCAAAGGATTGATAGGACAAGACCTATCTCCAATCATAGTCGAGGTGAATTGCCCCGCTTCAATTCTTCTTAACTCTGGGAGGAAGTAAGATCTGTGATGGAGATCATCCCAAGGTTTGTCCAGACTAGTCATTGCTTCAATGATTGCTTCATCTGAGGGCAAGACTAAGTCTAAAGAATCTGTATCAACAAGGGAACATTGAGCCCAAATAGGTTCTAGAATTGGATCTAACTCTTGTGCGGGAGTTGGATCAGGGTCGGTGAAAGCTTGCTGGACTAAAGAGTACGCCACTTCTAAAGTGAAAAAGGGCATGGACATACCATGGTGCCCTGTCCCTTCCATCATGGCTGATAGGGAAGGAAGAATCCATAGATCATTAAACTAAGTCGTACAAAATGATTGAACTTGGAAAATCTCAACCTTATGGTGGTCAAATATGAACCTAACATCGCCTTGAGGAAGTGGTTAATCGAAAGTACCCATCAAAGGTGAGCACAAACCAACCCCTATGTTGATGATGTCAGGTTGAGGGTTATCAATAATTGGAACCGCAGATGCCCCCAATGAAGGGTCAGGATGGGAGAAGGACAACTGATCAATGGTCACGATCCAACCCTCATGTAGAAACAACAAGACTCAGAAAACTATAGCGACTACTTCTTGCATAGCATAGGTCCAAATCCTCCCTAACAAGATATTGTAGTCGAGAAATGCATCGACCAATTCAACCTCGACACACATGGTTTTTCCTCCTAACTGCACGGGAAAAGAGGGGATAATGCCATGTGGTCGGAATGAGTGACCATTGAAAGAGGTAAGAAGAGTAGGTGACAGAGACAAAATGAGTTGGTCAATGGCCTTCCAACATGCCAAAGACATTACGCATGTTGAGATGCCCTCATCAACCACCATGCGAAAAACGTTTTGAGTAAAAGTTTTCATGGTGTAAGCCATGACTATCTGGAATGCTATGTGGTAAGGGAGATGAGGTTTCAAGTCGGTTGTATCAATCATGATCATACCTGTATTACAAGTCTTAGCAGATCCTAAAGCAACTAACAGAGCCTTTCTCTAGGAAGGGCAGCTTTGGAGGACTTCCAAAGTAGACATCGCACAAGCGGTTTGAGACAAATCCTCAACCACAGAGTAGTTCTAATAAGCCCTTGTGTTTGGGTTGTGAGAAGCTTTCTTAAATGCACATTTTGGGATGCGTGTCATGGTTTTTCCCAATGTATTCTCGATCTAGAGAGGAAGAGATGGGGTTTCATCTTCTTTACCTTTCTCAGAGGTTCTTGGCTTGTTGTAATCATGTGCTCTAGTCGATATATAGGAATCACCTTTCATCATATACACATTCGCAGATGCAAGATTGTTTGAAGATGGAGGGGGTCCTTGACTGCCCCCTTCCGTGCTTGTAGAGGCTTGAGTTAGATTTTGGCCATGTTGAAAAGGGTTTGTTAACACAGTAAGTTGTTGCTGTGAAAATAATGTTTGGGCCTCTGCAAGCTGAGGGCATTGGTGAGTCAGGTGGTCTTCCACACACACATTACACAGATACCTCGACTTCCTTTTTTCAGTGTTTCCCTTGCCAACATTATTAGTGGGTTTCTTATGCCCCTTACCCTTCTTACGTTGTTTTTTCTTGCCATCAGGCTGTTGGGTGGCCTTTGGATTTGTCGATTGCACACTGTGTACATCTGACATTTGGGTAGGTGGACCAGCCGAAACAGTAGTCTGGCTGGCTGCTATATGCTGGATAGACAATTGCTGCAATTATTTCATCAATTGTTCAGTGGGATTTGTTTGCATTGAACCAACAATACCATCAACATGTGGTCCAACTCTCTATTTGGTTTTATCAATTATTGATCGTGGCACATCTGGAAAGATATCGTACAGTAGAACAAACTGAGAATATATTAGCTCAAGATGTTAAGATCTCATTATTGCATACTTTTCCGAAAACACTCCCGACGTTGCGACATCTTTGGATAATTGTGGGACCAAAGACTTAAGGAACCACTCTAGCATGAATGCTAGTAGGACTGGCACCTTAATCAAACTCTTTCAGCATCTCCATTCTTGGATGTGATCAGAGATATGGTCTTCTTTTGTCAGTGCGAAATTGGCCAACAATTCTGTGTCAGCATTGTATCTCAAAGGTAATTGGAAATGTTTCAGGAAATCATTGCCAATTCACTGAAGGAAGAGTATCTTGAGTGGTAGAGATCAATGTACCATTTCACAACACTCCCAATGAGAGTATGTTGAAACAATAACAACTGTACGGAGTCATCTTTCAACGAATTAGACGAGAACCAAAGGTGAAAAGTAGTCACATGATCTCTTGGATCTTCGTTAGGCTTGGATTCGAACTTTGGTATGTCTGAAGGAAACTTCATCAGCATAGAGGGTTAATGTGGATCATGACAGATAGGGTCATTCAACAACCTTGTTAAGTCTGACAGATGCAATGTTGCTAGGAAAGGTAGTTTGGGTTGTTGCTGATAACCATGGAAAAAGGCGCCCGGAGTTTGACTGGCACCAGGTTGCCAGGAAAAGTTGGGTTGTTGGCCTGGGTTTTGGTAAAAACCATGGCCATGACCAACGTATGGATTTTTTGTTTGAGGAGACATCATCGACTGATTCTCGAAATAGGACGTAGATGGTTGGACATGAATTACATTTGGAGGACTTTGGGAAGGGTTTCCCCATGTCAACCCCATGGGCATAGGCACTGGACCTTGCCTGGGGTTCCATTGGTTGTGAAAAGAATTTCCCTAGATCAACATTCTTGACGAGGGAACTAAACCCTGCCAAGAATTCCAAGGTCCTAACGTGGAAGAAGTTCCTGGGTTTGCCCCCTGTGCAGGAATAGTACCCTGCATAGGATTAGGTTGTCCATAACCAAGTTTGTCCCCAGTCAAGAAAGCAGTTGATGAGAAAGAATTGTTACGAAATGCATCGAACAAAGAAAATGGTGTCGAACCTACCGGCATATTATGAGAAGGTGGTCCTTGAATCCCTACTCCAAATGAACTATGGTGTGTGTTTGGCCCAATAGATTGTTGGTGGGTACCGCTGAGCAAAGGGGATGAAGGAGGTATATGACCTCCCCCGTAAGGGAAAGCATTAAAGGGAGATGAAGTGCCCCCCATGGGTCCTTGTAGAGGAGCATTATATCTCCCTTCCCCTGGACCTAAAGTCTGTATAGTGGAGTAGGATAGTACAGGGCTTGTACCTGAGATAGGCATCCTGTATGAGAATGGGGGGCCTGTCTCACTCTGTGTGAAAGGAGCAGTGGTTGCTACCAAAGATGGGATTGGACCATTTCTCAAGGTAGAGGCATTCAAGACCATGGTGGCTCGGACCAACGATGGTGGGTTAGGAGGTGGAACACCCCTTGTGGTGAAAACCTTAGTGGGAATAGAAGAATTCCCAGAAGAAGTGGCAGCATTTGTTTCCATTGCTGCATGTGAAACTGTCTAGCTCTCGTAAGGATAAATATGTATGATAATAGGCACTGAAATATTACTGGTTGGAGTTTCGAGTGGACCGAGAGATTTCACTCCAAGGTATGAAATATTTGGTTCCTCCAGATGCTGGTCAGGCACAGTTTCTTGTGACCCAGTCGCTTCAAAATACCCTTGTTGGTCTAGCTTTCACCTTAGCAGTGGCGGGGGTGGCTCCAGTGTAACCGGTGGTAGGCCAAGAAGCCTTTGTGACCAGCAGAGCTCGTGATCCTCCACTATGTGAGAAGATCAAATACTGACTAGGGATTTCTATTTGTTCAAAAACAACACACTAAAAAAAATTCCCTACGATATAAAACAATCAATGACTAAACTATTTGGAAGAATAGTTACAACAATCAACACTAGAGAAACTTACCGATGCAAGTGCAACTCGAAAACAGAAGCACCCTCTGAGTATACTCTGCAAAGTGTGGCCCGATGTTTATCCTAGGTACCACAGTCTACCCCCACAATCACCTGTGTAAGTCCCTAAAATAATGGCAACTAGGTTGCCAGCACATGAACAGTCACTAGGCGGGTACAGTCGACAGTCGGGTGGACTGCAATGAGTAGGGTATCAAGCTCGGAACCTATCAAGGGTATCGAAAGAAAGTGGTCTAGAAGACAACTGAGGACCTCAAATGGATTCGAGACCCATGAAGCTCCATGGCAAATGCAATCGACGGAATCCCAAAACAAGCCCTCTATATGCGTTCCCCACTACGCTTGGTCTGGATTTGGAGGGGTTATCTTTGCTATCTTTCCACAAGAGACCTCGTGTTTATCCCCTGTGTTAGAGGAGGGTCCCAAATAACTTTCATGATATTGGAATTTTAACACTCCCTAGCACAGACTCTTATGTATGTTTTGCAGCCTTGAAGAGTTTCCTCTCCAACCTAAATCAAGGCTCTAGCCTAGAGTAATTGATGGACCCTACAAACATAAAGTCTAGTTGATTTTAATTAATCGTTAATTTTTATGGATTGTCTTAAGTCAAATGTTATGAAAGTGAAACTAATGATGTTGTGAGAGACGAAAGAAAAGATAAAAAGAAAGATGGAAACAAAATAACTTCTTCTTGACACAATTCTTAATCAACTTTTCAAACTAATTTTTCTTCTAAGATCTTTGAACAGTAAACTCAAAACAAGATTGTTCTCGACTATGAGCTACTTATTGTCCTATGTAAACAGCCAAGAACTTATGAAAGAAAAACTTTTCCTGGTTATTTATGCAAACCAAAAACTACATAACCAAACCAAGAAATGAAAGAGTTTTTTTTTTATTTAATGTTCATAAAGCAAAAAAAAAAAATGACGAAAAGTAAAGACCTAGAAAACTTCTAGCCTAAGCACAGATCACAAACAGTTACTAACAATAACACACAAACTGATCAAAGTAGACTCTCACACTTGTCTAAAATCCCTATGAAAGAAAAACATTTCGAGGAAAACATTTTGAATGAAAAAGAAAGCTATTGTTGTGATCAGACCTAAGTTGTTGATTGCTATGACAGAGACCACGTGTTGTTGGGTATTCTACCCTACGGACTAATAAGCTAGGGCTCTAAACTTATACACAGAAAATGACCCTTAAGACTTAACTTTTGACCTTCTACCCGAATCTGAAACCTCTTTCTTCACATGCATACAAGAGAAGAATAAA
>ML792329.1:291324-344688 GCA_009831015.1 Picea engelmannii | reverse complement strand
CGCCCAGTGAGAAGTTAGGGCGCGGGTTGCTTGTTTTGAGTGGTTTTTGAGGAGTTACTCAGCATGGCTTTGGCTAGGAAGAGGCATGAGTTGGCCTGATGCCAGGTAAACCTGTATGGTGCATTTTAGGGTTATAACACCACGAACCCTGAGAGGTATAACTTTTGACAAGGAAAAGGATGACTGCCTCTCC
The DNA here is from genome assembly GCA_009831015.1 of Picea engelmannii. Taxonomy (NCBI): domain Eukaryota; kingdom Viridiplantae; phylum Streptophyta; class Pinopsida; order Pinales; family Pinaceae; genus Picea; species Picea engelmannii. The sequence continues at coordinate 344,495 of ML792329.1, read as the reverse complement.
TTGAACAAAATTTTTCTCAACATGTGCACAACTGACAGTTCAACAGCTGGCATGTGCACATGAGTTGTAAAAGGTCAGGGCACATGTACACGCATGTAGACCTTATGCAAGCTATGTGTACCTCTACAACTCTTCAAAAAAATGAAAAGATAAGAAATCAAACACTGGCAGAGATCACTGGTATTGAGAACTAGAATCTCTTGAAGACTCAGAAACTTACTTTGTTAGAAAATAAAAACAATCCAAGGAAAATTTCATAGAACAAAACAAATCTGAAGTGGTAACTAAGCTACAAACTGCAAAAACAAAGACCAGAATGAGTTTCAGAAAACCCCTGAGAAGGATCACTTCTGACAGAGAAGAGGATGGCCGCCTCTTTAATAAAAAAATTATGAACTTAACCACACTACTGTCACTTCATCAGCCAGCATGTCCACGCGGGCTGTGTGAATGTTGGGCATGTGTACATGCATGCAAGCCTTATATAGGCTGTGTGTACTTATGTGACTTCCCGTAAAAGAAAATGCAGCCAAACAAAGTAAGGAGGAAGAACTGGTATGGAAGACCATAATCCCTGGTAGCTCAAACTTTTGCAGAAACTCTAAAAACAATTGATGAAACCAATTTTTAAAAAATACCCAAAAAGGACTCCCAGAAAATCTTAGAGATCCCCAGTATGGTCTCCAATTTTGTTGTGGGTGGGAATCCCTCCTACGGACTTAGCATTTAAGGGCTCTAATCTTGCATGCAGAAAATGACCATTTCAAAGGCTTCTACTCTTTTCTATTCTCCCAACACAAAACCCCACATTCATGTAATACAAAGGTGAAAACAAGATTCAGTAACTCTACCTTGAGTCCTTCATTTGATGTCGATCCCTTTTCTTTCACTTGCTCTTTGATTGCAAGACTCCTCCCAAAGATGACCTACATTCACACATGAACAAACAAAAAGTTGCCAACATGCATTTCATATATTAATTGTTGGGTTAGTTGTGACAATATCATAAAATAAATATTCAACTTGAACACATGATATGGCAGGATGGGAAAAGTATTCCTTTTTTTATTAATCTTCACAAGAGTAAACTTAAAATATGTGGTCAACACTACTCCTTGAAAATGGTCCTGGGATCCTCTTCAACTATCCTCCAACTGCTTTTCTTTATACTTCTCTTTTCACAAGGATGGATAAAGGTTGGGACAAGGGGAATGGTCAATTGGGTATAGTCTCTTTACTATGATTTTCCTCCTTTCAAATGGGACCCTTACCCCTTCTTTTATAGGCTATAAGGAGGTAGGTATTTGGTCAAATGACTGGCCATGTGTGGCCAAAAGGTTTAGTTAACTTACCCAAAGATGTGTGTTCCATCAACAACTTTCCTTTTTTCATGCTTTTTTAGGTACACGTAGGCTATAGTGAGGCAGCTAGCGTGTACACTCGTGCAGTAGTGGAGTAGGGCACATGGGCCTTTAAAAAGGGTTTTTTTAAGAAGAGTTGTTCAGTACTGGCTTGGAAAAGAAGGCATATGGGATGGCCTGATGTCAGGTAAGTATGTCTGGTGAAAATTAGGGTTATAACACTTTGGTATCTTGGTTGAGCAAGAAATAGTCTTCAATATCATTATCCACAACAAAAGTAGAGCATATTGCAGAAAAATATCTTGTACACATGTTCTTTGGATGAAGCAAACTTTGCAGGACATATAGGTGGAATATGAAGAGCCTATTATGATATTCTGTGATAATACTAGTGTTATAAGTATATCTAAGAATCCAGTGATGCATTCCAAGATGAAACCTTTATGATCAAGTTTCACTTTCTACGGGAACATGTTACAGAGAAGAACATCAAGGTAGAGTATGTTGGGACAAAATAACAAAGTGCAAATATCTTCACCAAACCTCTTCCAAGGGATACTTTTGAGTATCTTCGATAGAAACATGGAGTAGGTTCAACCCCACAATGAATGATTTTTGAAAGAATTGAATTCTTTTTGAATGATTTTTATCATAGATGTACACGAGGAAGCACCATGAAGAGAAACATCAGTAGAGATAAGAGGCTTATAGACAGGGGGAGAATCCCCATGGAGAATTCATCCTTTGCCATTTATGTGAAAGGAGGAGAGAAAAACAGAGGCATGGAAAGGAAGAGAAGAGGTATGAATATAGGGGGACTCAACATGAGCATGGAGACAGGTGATGTAGGAGCATCTCTCCACGTCAACCAGCCAGCCACGTCAGCACATGCATTCAATGCTTAAGATAGGCACAACCCTCATTTTCAATTTTGAATTTGAATGTAATTTAATGTCTTAGGCTGGTGAGCCATGAAGCCGTGCTTTGCATAGGCATAGAGTAGATAGGCCTTTAATGCTTTGAAGGTTGAGATCTAGATCCAGATTATGGACTAGACAGCCCATTCAATGTAATTGAATAGGGTAGGTAGGTTGGAGGGAAGCACTCTAAGAGCCCCCTCATGTAAAATATCTTTCGTAGTATCTCATTTTGGTAAGAAGAAGAGAGAGCAGAAGAGAAGGAGTCGATACCTTGTCAAAGTCTGAGCTCGAGAACACCCTTGTAAAAACAGGCATTTGCCATTTAATACAAACAACAGTTTTTCCTGCATGAATTTTGTGTTGTGTGAATGCCTTTGTGTGTTCTTTTATGTTGTAGATGTATGCTAGACATTTGCAGGGAGTTGTTTGATTTTCAGGCTTGAGAGGTTCTTTGTGGTTTCATGCTAGGAGGGCGTGATAGAGTATTGTGGTCTATGAATACCAGTGCATAAATGCACTTATGAACTCTACGGATTCAGACAAAGACGTGCCAAGTGGGCACAAGAGCTAAAATCATCAATTCAAAAAAGACCTGTGAGTTTGCTGAACACCTCAGAAGGCAAGGCTGTGGAGAAGAACATCATTTGAAGGCAGAAGCTCTGAGGAGTTATGTAAATCTCTGGCAAGTGGGCATTGAGAAGGTGAAAGGGAGTGCGTAGAGGAACTTTGTTGTGAGTTCAGAAGAAGACAAAAGCTCTGAGGAGTTTTGTAAATCTCTTCCAAGTGGGAATTGAGCCAGTGCAAGGAGTGCACAGAAGAAGAACTCTACTGTGAGTTCAGATAGAAGTCAGAATCATTTGAGGATTCTTGATACTCTGCCAGGAGGGCATTGAGAAAGTGCTAGAGCACATAGAAGGAACTCTTTGAGTTCAGAGATAGGAGAAGAGTCCACTAAAGGACCTTCGCAGGGTTTCTCAACACCCTGAAGCACTCAGCAAGAGGTTGCTTGAGAAAAGGATAGCTAGGAGGGCACCCAAGTTCTCCATCTGAAGGAGAAGGAAAAAAAAAAGGATAAAATCCCTTAGGGGTCTGAGTATTTGAGAAGCTCAGAAGAGATAGAACCGTGTATGTGAAGACTCTGCAGTAGCGCAGAAGTCACAAAATCCTTCAAGGATTAGGGAGTAAAGCTCAGGAGGGACAGTGTTCATATACACGCAGGCGGGACTCAAGTCGAAGAGCTCGCAGAGAAAAGAAACAAAGGTTGAGGCCTTTGAACATTTGGAATTCTTCAAAGTCCAGAAGAAAAGCACCAAGGCTTAGCAGGAGCAATAGATGTCATCGGATTAGCCGAGAAGATCTGGACTGTTGAATGTTTTCATGTCCAGAAGGCAGTGCAGGAGGAGCACACAGGAGAGATGATCTGAGCTGTCAGATCTTGAGCGAAGAAACTGACAGCCGTTGGATCTGTCGAGAGTTGCATGAGGTTTAAACCCTCACACATAGAGCAACAGAGCGATGTCTCGAAATAGTGAATGAATCTGAGTCGTCCAATTGGAAGAAGGACATGTGTCACGAAATCCTCTCTATCAGAGATTTGAACATCGGAGGTCAGAGAGGGAATTCCTTCGACTTCATGAAGTCACGAGAGGATCAGGACCGTTTGTCTGAGGAGGATAGGTGGCAGATATCAAGGGATCTCGTGAACTCAGAGGTTCGCAAGGTGAGAGCCCAAAGGTTGGATGCTCCAAGTCGCGAGTGGCGAAGTCGTGAGAGGATCAGGACCATCCGTCTGAGAAGGATAGGTGGAAGAGAACAAGGGATCTTGTGAACTCGGAGGTTTTCAAGGTGAGATCCCAAAGGTTGGATGCTCCAAGTCATGAGTGGCAAAGTCACGAGAGGATCGGGATCATCTGTCTGAGGAGGAGAGGTGGCAGATATCAAGGGATCTTGCAAACTTGAAGGTGGGTCACTTTCGACATCAAAGGTCGCAAAGTGCCAAGAGCGGAGGCTCGTGTGGACACATGGCAGAGCCATAAGGTGGGGCATGCATGAGAGATAAGCAGACACACGTCACCTAGAGAAGGGAGTCAATGCTCTGTTGATTTCTCACATCTTAGGGATTTGCAGGATAAAAGCGTGAAAGCTCGACGCTTCAACCTGCGAGATTGCGAATAGTGAAAAAGCATCAAGGGAAGAGTCAACCCGGCATTGACTTATCGCGTCTCAGGAGATCGCAATAGGAGGGCATGAGAGTTCGACCCATGAACTCACAAAGGTGTGAGTTACGAGAGGCGTTGGTATTTAAGCCCTAGCCTATGGTTACATGTGGAGGGCGCTAACAAGGAAAGGAGTCAACACTCCATTGACTTCTCGCGTCTCGGGGATTCACGAGATAAGAGCATGGGAGCTTGACATTGAAACTCATGAAGTGGCGAGTAGTGAGAGGTGATAGCACTTAGCCTAGCTGATGATCACACTCAGAAGGTGCTGACAGAAGGGAGCTATACCCATTTCCTGACCTTGGGTATCGCAGGATTGAGAAGGAGGAGTAGAGAGCTTCGACTCGTGAACTCGTGAGATCATGAGATTGTGACAAGTTCCTTTTGAATTGGGCCTTGGTGTTAGCACTGTGGTCTCTTGGAGAAGGTGAAGCTCATGCCTAGTGTTGTTCACACAGGGGAGCTTCCTGAAGTACCTGTGGATTGATTTGAAGGAGATTCCAGCAGGGAATCGAAAGAGCCGCTTCGGCTCATGAAATAAATTGAACGATCCTTAAAACTGGGAGGTTGAGTAGAGAATATGTCAAGGAAGAGGTGGTGTCTGTGTGAAGTGGTATCAGATCTCAGACTTCATCTGTAGATTTCAGGTGAAGCGAAGAGGAGAAGAAGACAGTCAGGAAGACTGTGGATGAAGCTAAACCACTCAGGGGTGCAGTGTGACAGCAAAAGGTTTGCCAAGAGAGTAGACAGGGACAATGATATGGCTACTGAAGGCCATAGATATGATGGAAAGAAAAACTTGAAGCTGATGAGAAGATCTGAAATAGATGAAGAGCTCACTGATATAAGGGCAGAAATAGAAAATCTTGCATTTCAGATGCAATAGAATACAATGTCGAGATGGGTATACGAATGGCCCATGAGGAAGATGAAAGAAAAATGGCCAGTCAAGGAGTTGATGGCTAGAAGACAATGTAGGCTATTAATAAGGTGGTTGAGGCATGCTGAAAACCTCAACAGACCAGAAGAGAGGGTTCAAATATGTGAGCCAGAGACTGGGAGAAATCTCAGTGATGCTGAGAATGAAATGGGATCAACTGAAGATCTCAAGAACTGCCAGGAGGGTAGAGAGGAAATTCCCAATTTCCAGGTGGGAAAAGAGTTGAGATCGTTGTGGGGTCTCATAGACTATCATGAGGACAGCCAGGGAATTTCACATTGCCAGGTGGGAAATGGATCAAGATCGTTGCGGGATCTCATGGACTGCCAGGTGGGCAGCAGAGAGTTTTCAATTTGCCAGGTGGGAATGAGAACAGAGATGGGACTGTCTGAAAGTCTCATGGACTCGGAGGTAAGTTCAAGTCAGCCTGGGGTGCTGATGAAGATGGGATCAGTTGATATCATAGTCTGCCAGGAGGGTAGCGAAGAAATCCCAATTTTCCAGGTGGGCAGGGATGAGCAGGTGAGACTATCTGAGGGTCTCATAAGCTCAGAGTTAGATTTGGATCAGCAGATGCAGCTAGCGTGTACACTCATACAATAGTGGAGTAGGGCATATGGGCCTTTAAAAAGGGTTTTTTTAAGAAGAGTTGTTCAGTACTGGCTTGGCAAAGAAGGCATATGGGATGGCCTGATGTCAGGTAAGTATGTCTGGTGAAAATTAGGGTTATAACACTTTGGTATCTTGGTTGAGCAAGAAATAGTCTTCAGTATCATTATCCACAACAAAAGTAGAGCATATTGCAGAAAAAACATCTTGTACACATGTTCTTTGGATGAAGCAAATTTTGCAGGACATATAGGTGGAATATGAAGAGCCTATTATGATATTCTTTGATAATACTAGTGCTATAAGTATATCTCAGAATCCAGTGATGCATTCCAAGATGAAACACGTTCTGATCAAGTTTCACTTTCTACGGGAACAGGTTATAGAGAAGAACATCAAGGTAGAGTATGTTGGGACAAAATAACAAATTGCAAATATCTTCACCAAACCTCTTCCAAGGGATACTTTTGAGTATCTTCGATAGAAACATGGAGTAGGTTCAACCCCACAATGAATGATTTTTGAAAGAATTGAATTCTTTTTGAATGATTTTTATCATAGATGTACACGAGGAAGCACCATGAAGAGAAATATCAGTAGAGATAAGAAGCTTATAGACAAGGGGAGAATCCCCATGGAGAATTCATCCTTTGCCATTTATGTGAAAGGAGGAGAGAAAAACAGAGGCATGGAAAGGAAGAGAAGTGGTATGAATATAGGGGGACTCAACATGAGCATGAAGACAGGTGATGCAGGAGCATCTCTCCACGTCAGCTAGCCAGCCACATCAACGCATGCATTGAATGCTTAAGATAGGCACAACCCTCATCTTCAATTTTGAATTTGAATGTAATTTAATGTCTTAGGCTGGTGAGTCGTGAAGCCGTGCTTTGCATAGGTGTAGAGTAGATAGGCCTTTAATGCTTTGAAGGTTGAGATCTAGATCCAGATTGTGGACTAGACAGCCCATTCAATGTAATTGAATAGGGTAGGTAGGTTGGAGGGAAGCGCTCTAAGAGCCCCCTCATGTAAAATATCTTTCGTAGTATCTCATTTTGGTAAGAGGAAGAGAGAGAAGAAGAGAAGGAGCCAAGACCTTGTCAAAGTCTGAGCTCGAGAACACCCTTGTAAAAATATGCATTTTCCATTTAATACAAACAACAGTTTTTCCTACATGAATTATGTGTTGTGTGAATGCCTTTGTGTGTTCTTTTATGTTGTAGATGTATGCTAGACATTTGCAGGGAGTTGTTTGATTTTCAGGCTTGAGAGGTTCTTTGTGGTTTCATGCTAGGAGGGCATGATAGAGTATTGCAGTCTATGAATACCAATGCATAGATGCACTTATGAACTCTACGGATTCAGACAAAGACGTGCCAGGTGGGCATAAGAGCTAAAATCATCAATTCATAAAAGACCTGTGAGTTTGCTGAACACCTCAGAAGGCAAGGCTGTGGAGAAGAACATCAGTTGAAGACAGAAGATTTGAGGAGTTATGTAAAGCTCTACCAAGTGGGCATTGAGAAGGTGCAAGGGAGTGCGTAGAGGAAGTCTGTTGTGAGTTTAGAAGAAGACAGAAGCTCTGAGGAGTTTTGTAAAGCTCTTCCAAGTGGGCATTGAGCCAGTGCAAGGAGTGCACAGAAGAAGAAATCTACTGTGAGTTCAGATAGAAGTCAGAATCATTTGAGGATTCTTGATACTCTACCAGGAGGGCATTGAGCAAGTGCTAGAGCACATAGAAGGAACTCTTTGAGTTTAGAGATAGAAGAAGAGTCCACTAAAGGACCTTCGCAGGGTTGCTCAACACCTTGAAGCACTCAGCAAGAGGTTGCTTGAGAAAAGGATAGCTAGGAGGGCACCCAAGTTCTCCATCTGAAGGAGAAGGGAAAGAAAAAGGATAAAATCCCTTAGGGGTCTGAGTATTTGAGAAGCTTAGAAGAGATAGCACCATGTATGCGAAGACTCTACAGTAGCGCAGAAGTCACAGAATCCTTCAAGGATTAGGGAGTAAAGCTCAAGAGGGACAACGTTCATATACGCGCAGGCGGTTCTCAAGTCGAAGAGCTCGCAGAGAAAAGAAACAAAGGTTGAGGCCTTTGAACATTTGGAATTCTTCCAAGTCTAGAAGAAAAGTGCCAAGGCTCATCAGGACCAATAGTTGTTGTTGGATTAGCCGAGAAGATCTGGACCGTTGAAGGTTTTCACATCTAGGAGGCAGTGCAGGAGGAGCACACAGGAGAGATGATCTAAGCTATCAGATCTTGAGCGAATAACCCAACAGCCATTGGATCTATCAAGAGTTGCACGAGGTTTAAACCCTCACACATAGAGCAGCAGAGCGAAGTCCTGAAATAGCGAAAGAATCTAAGTCGTCCAATTGGAAGAAGGACATGTGTCACGAAATCCTCTCTCTCAGGGATTCGAACATCAAAGGTCAGAGGGGGAATTCCTTCGACTTCACAAAGTCACAAGAGGATCAGGACCATTTGTTTGAGGAGGACAGGTGGCAGAGATCAAGGGATCTCATGAACTCGGAGGTTCGCAAGGTGAGAGCCCAAAGGTTGGATGCTCCAAATTGTGAGTGGCGAAGTCGTGAGAGGATCAGGACCGTTTGTCTGAGGAGGATAGGTGGAAGAGAACAAGGGATCTCATGAACTTGGAGGTTTTCAAGGTGAGATCCCAAAGGTTGGATTCTCCAAGTCGCGAGTGGTGAAGTCACGAGAGGATCGGGCTCGTCTGTCTGAGGAGGACAGGTGGTAGAGATCAAGGGATCTCGCGAACTTGAAGGTGGGTCACTTTCGACATCAAAAGTCACGAAGTGCCAAGAGAAAAGGCCCGTGTGGACACATGGTAGAGCCATAAGGTGGGGCCTACATGAGAGATAGGCAGACATGTGTCGCCTAGAGAAGGGAGTCAACGCTCCATTGATTTCTCACATCTTAGGGATTCACCGGATAAGAGCGTGAAAGCTCGACACTTCAACCTGCGAGATTGCAAATAGTGAAAAAGCGTCAAGGGAAGAGTCAACCCGGCGTTGACTTATCGCGTCTCGAGAGATCGCAACAGGGGGGCACAAGAGTTCAACCCATGAACTCACGAAGGTGCGAGTTGCAAGAGGCATTGGTATTTAAGCCCTAGCCTATGGTTACATGTGGAGGGCACTGACAAGGAAATGAGTCAACACTCCATTGACTTCTCGCGTCTTGGGGATTCATGAGATAAGAGCATGGGAGCTTGACATTGAAACTCATGAAGTGGCAAGTAGCGAGAGGTGCTAGCACTTAGCCTAGCCAATGGTCACACTCAGAAGGTGCTAACAGAAGGGAGCTATACCCATTTCCCGACCTTGGGTATCGCAGGATTGAGAAGGAGGAGTTGAGAGCTTCGACTTGCGAACTCGCGAGATCATGAGATTGTGACAAGTGCCTTTCGAATTGGGCCTTTCTGTTAGCGTTGTGGTCGATTGGAGAAGGTGAAGCTCATGCCTAGTGTTGTTCACACAGGGGAGCTTCCTGAAGTACCTGTGGATCAATTTGAAGGAGATTCCAGCAGGGAATCGAAAGAGCCGCTTCGGCTCATGAAATAAATTGAATGATCCTTAAAACTGGGAGGTTGAGAAGAGACTCTGTCGAGGAAGAGGTGGTGTCTATGTCAAGTGGTATCAGAGCTCAGACTTCATCTGTAGATTTCAGGTGAAGCGAAGAGGAGAAGAAGACAGTCAGGAAGACTGTGGATGAAGCTGAAACACTCAGGGGTGCAGTGTGACAGCAGAAGGTTTGCCAGGAGAGTAGACAGGGACAATGATATGGCTACTGAAGGCCATAGATATGCTAGAAAGAAAAACCTGAAGTTGATGAGAAGATCTGAAATAGATGAAGAGCTCACTGATATAAGGGCACAAATGGAAAATCTTGCATTTCAGATGCAATAGAATACAATGTCGAGATGGGTATACGAATGGCCCATGAGGAAGATGAAAGAAAAATGGCCATTCAAGGAGTTGATGGCTAGAAGAAAATGTAGGCTATTAAGAAGGTGGTTGAGGCATGCTGAAAAACTCAACAGACTAGAAGAGAGGGATCAGATATGTGAGCCAGAGACTGGGAGAAATATCAGTGATGCTGAGAATGAAATGGGATCAACTGAAGATCTCAAGAACTGCCAGGAGGGAAGAGAGGAAATTCCCAATTTCCAGGTGGGAAAAGAATTGAGATCGTTGCATGGTCTCATAGACTATCATGAGGATAGCCAAGGAATTTCATATTGCCAGGTGGGCAATGGATCGAGATCATTGCGGGATCTCATGGACTTCCAGGAGGGCAACAGAGAGTTTTCAATTTGCCAGGTGGGCATGAGAATAGAGATGGGACTGTATGAAAGTCTGATGGACTTGGAGGTAAGTTCAAGTCAGCCTGGGGTGCTAATGAACATGGGATCAGTTGATCTCATAGTCTACCAGGAGGGCAGCGAAGAAATCCCAATTTGCTAGGTGGGCAGGGATGAGCAGGTGAGACTATCTGAGGGTCTCATAAGCTCAGAGTTAGATTTCGATCAACAGATGCAGCTGACAAAAGAGGAAGGTCTAAGGAATATTCTAATGATTGGGGGAATTCAGATATTCCTACCATTTGCCCAAGAGGAGGCATAAATCTGTGTTGTAGATGCAACAACAGTAGAAGGAGGACAGCTAGCTGAGACTGTCAAAGAAGCATTGGAGCATACTTTGGAAGCTGCCCAAGAAGAAGGCAATGAGCATTCCGAGGAATGGCTCAGTAATTTTAGCCAGGAAGCTGAGGAAGCTGCAGCACTGAAGCTAAGAGTAGAAGAAGCCGAAGAGAAGGTAGATAGATTTCTCACTCCATGGGAGATGGAGTTGGAGATGCTGGAGGATTGGCTGAACAATCCAGAGCCAGTAGGAGAACTGGCAGAAGTTGAGCTGTCAGATAAGGTGACTGAATAGCAGGCAGTCAAGAGGAGATTGCAGAGCTGAATTCTACAACAGAGTGGACACTCAGTGCCACAGAAGATGAAGAAGATGGCATGGGAGATCTTAGTGATCTGCCCAATTGCAAAAACAATTTGCAGTTGAGGAGGCTACATGAATAGAGCCAGCCACTGGAGCAGCTAGACGAAGTGATCAAGAAGATCAAAAGGTTGATGGTAGAGTCAGCAGAAACTGTCAGCAAGGAGAAGCTGAGAAGAAGAAAAGAAGCAGTAGCAGCAGTGCAGAAGCAACAACAACAGTAGAGAGATGGAGCAGATGAACAGATCCAGAAATTTGTTTGGGATCTAGGAGGATTTCCACAGCTGAGGGTGGAAGCTCATGAGTAGGAGCTCATGAATTTTGCAGCTGAGGAGTATGATGCAAGAGCATCTCTCCATGTCAGCCAGCCAGCCATGTTAGCACATGCATTTAAAGCTGAAGATAGGCACAACCCTCGTCTTCAATTTTGAATTTGAATGTAATTTAATGTCTTAGGCTGGTGAGACATGCTTTGCACAGGCATATAGTAGATATGCCTTTAATGCTTTGAAGGCTGAGATCTAGATCCAGATTGTGGACTAGACAACCCATTCAATGTTATTGAATAGGGTAGGTAGGTTGGAGGGAAGCGCTCTAAGAGCCCCCTCATGTAAAATATCTTTCGTAGTATCTCATTTTGGTAAGAATAAGAGACAGTAGAAGAGAAGGAGCCAAGACCTTGCCAAAGTCTAAGCTCGAGAACACCCTTGTAAAAATAGGCATTTGCCATTTAATACAAACAACAGTTTTTCCTGCATGAATTCTGTGTTGTGTGAGTGCCTTTGTGTGTTCTTTTATGTTGTAGATGTATGCTAGACATTTGCAGGGAGTTGTTTGATTTTCAGGCTTGAGAGGTTCTTTGTGGTTTCATGCCAGGAGGGCGTGACAGACTACTGCAGTCTCTGAATACTAGTGCATAGATGCACTTCTAAACTCTGCGGATTTAGATAAAGACGTGCCAGGTGGGCATAGGAGATAAAATAATCAATTCAAAGAAGACCTGTGAGGTTGTTGAACACCTTAGAAGGCAAGGCTGTGGAGAAGAACATCAGTTGAAAATAGAAGCTCTGAGGAGTTCTATAAATCTCTACCAAGTGGGCATTGGGCAGGTGCAAGGGAGTGCATAGAGGAACTCTGTTGTGAGTTTAGAAGAAGACAGAAGCTCTGAGGAGTTCTGTAAAGCTCTTCCAAGTGGGCATTGAGCTATTGCAAGGAGTGCACAAAAGAAGAACTCTACTGTGAGTTTAGATAGAAGTCAGAATCATCTAAGGATTCTTGATACTCTACCAGGAGGGCATTGAGCAAGTGCTAGAGCACACAGAAGGAACTCTTTGAGTTCAGAGACAGGAGAAGAGTCCACTAAAGGACCTTCGTTGGGTTGTTGAACACCCTGAAGCACTCAGCAAGAGTTTTCTTGAGAAAAGGATAGCCAGGAGGGCACCCAAGTTCTCCATCTAAAGGAGAAGGCAAAAAAAAAGGATAAAATCCCTTAGGGGTCTGAGTATTTGAGAAGCTCAGAAGAGATAGCATCGTGTATGCAAAGACTCTACAAGAGCGTAAAAGTCATAGAATCCTTCAAGGATTCGAGAGTAAACCTCAGGAGGGATAGTGTTCATATACGCGCAGGCAGGACTCAAGTCAAAGAGCTCACAAAGAAAAGAAACAAAGGTCAAGGCCTTTGAACATTTGGAATTCTTCCAAGTCCGAAAAAAATCAACAAGTCTCAGCAGGAGAAATAGCTATCATTGGATCAGCCGAGAAGATCTGGACCATTGAAGGTTTTCACGTCCAAGAGGTAGTGCAGGAGGAGTGCACATGAGAGATGATCTAAGCCGTCAGATCTTGAGCAAAGAACCTGACAGTCATTGGATCTGTCGAGAGTTGCACGAGGTTTAAACCCTCATGCATAGAGAAGCAGAGCAAAGTCTCGAAATAGCAAAAGAATCTGAGTCGTTCGATTGGAAGAAGGACACGTGTCACGAAATCCTCTCTATCGGGGATTTAGACATCGGAGGTCAGAGAGGGAATTCCTTCAACTTCATGAGTGGAAAAGTCATGAGAGGATTAGGACCGTCCGTATGAGGAGGACAGGTGGCATAGATCAAGGGATCTCGTGAACTCGGAGGTTTGCAAGGTGTGATCCCAAAGGTTGGATGCTCCAAGTCACGAGTGGTGAAGTCACGAGAGGATCAAGACCATCCATCTAAGGAGGACAGGTGGCAGAGATCAAGGGATCTCATGAACTCGGAGGTTCACAAGGTGATATCCCAAAGGTTGGATGCTCCAAGTCATGAGTGGCAAAGTCTCGAGAGGATCGGGACCGTCCGTATGAGGAGGATAGGTGGCAGAGATCAAGGGATCTCGCGAACTCGAAGGTGGGTCACTTTCAACATCAGAAGTCGTGAAGTGTTGAGAGCGAAGGATTGTGTGGACACATGGCAGAGCCATAAGGTGGTGCCCACATGATAAATAGGCATACACACATCGCCTAGAGAAGGGAGTCAATGCTCCGTTGATTTCTCGCATCTCGGGGATTCGCGGGATAAGAGCGTGAAGGCTTGATGCCTCAACCTGCGAGGTTGAGAATAGTGAAAAAGTGTCAAGGGAAGAGTCAAGCTGGCATTGACTTATCGTGTCTCAGGAGATCGCAACAGGAGGGCACACGAGTTTGACCCACGAACTCACTAAGGTGCGAGTTCTGAGAGGCACTGGTATTTAAACCCTAGCCTATGGTTACGTGTAGAGGGCGCTGACAAGTAAAGGAGTCAACACTCCATTGACTTCTCGCGTCTCGGGGATTCGTGAGATAAGAGCATGGGAGCTTGACGTTGAAACTCGTGAAGTGGCAAGTAGTGAGAGGTGCTAGAGCTTAGCCTAGCCGACAGTCACGCTTAGAAGGTGTTGACAGAAGGGAGCTATACCCATTTCGCGACCTCAGGTATCACAGGATTGAGAAGGAGGAGTTAAGAGCTTCGACTCACGAACTCACGAGATCGCAAGATTGCAACAAGTGCCTTTGGAATTGGGCCTTAGTGTTAGTGTTGTGGTCACTTGGAGAAGGTGAAGCTCATGCCTAGTGTTGTTCGCACAGGGGAGCTGCTCGAAGGACCTGTGGATCAATTTGAAGGAGATTCCAGCAGGGAATTGAAAGAGTCGCTTCAGCTCATGAAATAAATTGAATGATCCTTAAGAACAGGAGGCCGAGCAGAGACTCTATCAAGGCAGAGGTGGCGTTTGCATCAAGAGGAGGAGCGAACATCAGCATGAGTGTTGTGTCTAAGTGTTTCCATAAATTCCAAAGGGGGAGATTGTTGAAAGATTAATTATTGAAGGGATTAATTAATTTTTGAAAAAGATTAATTGTCAAAAAGGATTAATTGTTGAAAGTTTAGTTCTTGGAAGATTTGTTGTCATTGATGTCAACCCTTGAACAAAGTTTCATATAGAACTAAAGTAGATGTAAATAGAATATAAAAAGATGCATGGTATTTGCATCTCAAAGAAAATGTAAACAAAAGATAACAAGTTGCATGTGAGTTTCATGCCATCGTGAGTTGCATGGACGTTGCATGTCATCATGATATTTCTCTTTAAAACATAGAGAAGAGTCAATTGTAAATAACTTATGTGTATCACTTATGAGAGTACAGGTTGGAGATCTAAGGAAGTGAGTTGAAGACAGAGAATTCCAATGAAGTAAGAAGTTTGCAGGAGCTGAGAGTACATAGAAGAGGTTTCATACAGGGATTGTTTTAGTATATCCTTAGGTTTTAGGAGGAAAAGTGAGGAAATTTGCAGGTTGCAATGAGAACATCTGTAAGATGCAGTGAGGAAAAGCACAAATACCCGTGAGCATAAAGTGCATAGGGTTGCAAAACTGTGAGGAAAATTTGTGAAGATTAGGGATCTAAAACTCAGGCCAGCTACATGATTGAAGGTATGTCTTCCCATGTGTGTTAGGGTGAGTATTATGAAGAAATCGGTAGCATATATGGATCAGTGATTCATAAGCATTTAATTTGGAGAATTCTCTTGTGGATGTTGGTATGAGGTGTGTGTGGTTGCAGTATTGATGAGTTATTGATATCAGTAGCAACAAAAACAATATTAGAGACAAAAGTAGCAACAAGTTATCAGTTCTAGAGGTAATGAAAGGTTGGTCTACATTTATATTTTATGGTGGTTAGATGGGGAAAGGAAAGGGGATTGTAGACTCCTTTCGGTTGGAGTCAAAAAATTAGGGAGTTGGAGCTTCCTTCAGGTTGCAACCTATAAACAAAGGGTTGGATCCTCCTTCCAGTTGTAGCTGGAGAAATGGGAAGTTGGTTCTTATAATGAATGTACTCTTTGATAAATAAGAAAATTATCCCATTCTTTTCTCCCACATTGGGTTTCCACATAAAATTTTGGTATATTGTGTTTATGTGATGTTTATTGTTTTGATGATATTTTGAATGATCATAATATTCATTGGATTTTTTATATTTTGATTAAAATTAATAAGTTTTATCATACTAATTCACCCCCCTCTCAGTATTCCAACAAGCTACACTTGGAGGAGAACTAACATGAGACGATGTGACAAAACAAGGAATTAGGACCAACTAGTGGGTTAGGAAAGTAGTAAAACCTCCTTCGATGTTTGATCCTAGGAAAGAAAGAGACACATATAAGAAATCAAGGAAGGATATATTAGAAATAGAATGTCTAGCATCGAATTTGCAACCTATGTATGACAGGACATAGGTGTTTGGCATGCCTCCTTCTTGTGACCTCTCGATGACAGAAAGGACAACTAAGAAGATAAGTACTTTGAAACATTTATTAAAGTTTTTTTTAGAACTAATGAAGGATGAAACAAAATTGAATGTGATGCACGGGATGATCGACTAGTGCACACAAGACAAAGAATGATATGTTGCACATTGAGCAGTTAACCAGGTACATTGCAAGAAAAGGACGAATAGGGAATTCTGACTTAATTCACAGGTAGGAGACTATGATATGGATAATATCATATTGGATTTGGGAGTTTATGTGGACATCATTCCAAAGAATACATGGAAGATGATGGAAAAAAAAAATTGATCTGGTTACCAATTCAGTTTAGGCTATCAAATCAACACACAATTATTCTAATTTGAAGAATGATAGGGGTGAATGTTAACATTGATGGAGTGTGTAGCACCGTAGATTCTGAAGTAATCGATATAATGGATGGTAGTAAAACTTATCTAGCGTTACTTGGACTCAATTGTGATTTCTATAACAAGACCATTATTGATCTAAAAAAGAGACAAATCATCTTTCAAGTAGCATAATTGAAAGTTACTGTGCCATTGGATCCTATGGAAGGAAGGTGATATGTGGAACCAACAAGGGGAAAAGAACTCAATAAAATTTACAATATGACTATGCAGATGGATGATTACATTAATCATGCTACTAAAGGTGTACTCAGTTGGTGAAGTATCAGTTCTTGCACATCGGATTCAGAAGAATCCATGGAACATTGGAAATAGAGGTTACATGAAGTATCTAAAAGGAGATGTGATTGTACTACCCACACATTGCACTGGATTGGAGATGAGGTATGTGATCCTCTCAAGTATGATGGACTAAAAAATATAGAATATTTTGTAAAATAATTTGAATTGCAGATATCAAAAAAACAAATATTGCTAGATTTAGATGTTGAACTGAAAGAAACTCTTGTAATATGGTGGTTTGCACATAATGATAGAATAGAGAATTAGTAACAATGCAGAAGGATGTTAGAGTTCAGGTTCAAAACATAAACTGAATATACTATGAAAAAGTATATTGGTTTTATTCTTCCTATAGATCATCTTACATAGTGCACTACAACATGGAGCTCAACACCTAAGAAAGAATGGATGAAATTGTTTGTACACACTCTAGAAACAATCCCAATGAACCATTCTTTAGAACTGGAAGTATGCAGAGGAAAAAGAGACTAGGAATATTTAACTTGCATCTTCAAGGTAACTTTCAAGTTTGAAGATGGTGCCCCTTCAGTAGAAATATCCCTGTAGATTATCAAGAACAATATCTTTACATCAGAATAGTCAATGATACTAGCACCATTATGTAGTGCACCCAAATATTTTGTGACTATTCAAGAGGTTTTGGAATTCTATAACATTGTTGGAGAACACTAGCAGGATGAAGACCTGAGAAATTTCCAAATACCAGAAACTAAAGGAGAGCGCACAATAGAGGGTCCTTGGGTTGAATTTTTTGAGTATGCAAAGCCATTGAAAATGCATAAGGTGAATATTGGTATGAAGCATAATCCAAAGTTTGAAAACATTGGAGATTACTGGAATAAACAAATTGTCGAGAAGATTGTTTATTTAGTGTGTTGTCACAAGAGTTTACTCTAGGTTGTAGTAGAACCAAGCCTTAGCACATTTTAAATGAAATAATAATTTTTTGTTTGATCAGTCATATGCAGATTATAGAACTAGGTTTGAAACAAGCCTTCCACTCATTTATAGATAAAAAACAAAGAGGCATGACCTCGTTTGCCTAATTGATTTAATAAAGAAGATGGATAGAGGATAGGAAATGAAGAGGATTGAAACAAAGAGTAAGGTATATAATTCTGATAAGTATAATCTTCATTTCAATAGAGGAATGAAAAATAACTTCGAAATACAAACATGCATATATATAACTTGTAATCTAGGTAGAAACAATCAAGCTACAGGTCTTGTTTTGCTCACAGCATAAACAAAGGAAAAGATGAACTTAACATGCTTCCATATAAATGACTATAGCAGAGGTATTACTGAATTAGATTCATTACAAGCTGAATATGTAAATTAAGGAAGAACGAATGAATGTAAACATGATAAAAAAATACAAGAAAAGACAAAATTGCACAATGACAAGGTATAGAATCTCTTGGCATTCTGTTTTATATTTGCTAAAAGAAATGGCATTACAAACCCAGCCCCGAAAAGGATCTCTGGTTGTCTCCCCCTCTTTTCTAATAAAATCTATATACAATATATAATTCATCTTCCCCCTTCTTGAATTACTGAGAAACGATTTGAATTACAAAAGAAATCCCTCCAGAAAGGAACATGTATCTCATGATTCAAAACATTACTAAATCCCTAAAATTTGGGTTTAGAGATTGATTTTCAATAATGAGAATTTACAATAAGGAAACAATTAATCCCCCAACATGTAAAGGATGCCAAATGACCCCAAAAATGACTAAGAGTCGTGAGAAACAAAATGACATTGTTTAACTGACATCTAGGCGCGTTCCTACATTTATGGGCCATGTCTGCACAAAAACGCAACACCATCTTGCGAGGAAATTTTGGCTTCCTTCCCAAGATCCAAATGTAGATCTAAAAGTGCCATTGGAAATGTTATGACTTTTACATCTCAATCGACTATTTGAGCATATAAAACGACCTCTCCACAACTAAGAAAATGGAGTTTTTCCAAGGTACATTATCACTGGAAAAACCTGCGATTTCGGTAGCTAACAGGTCGAAAACAAGGGTGCTTTAGCTACCAAAAATATTGGCTTTTCATAGCTAACAGTGAGATTTCAGGGCACCATGAGCTACCGAAAATCCTGGAATGAGATTTTTAAATGGTAACTGTTGTTCGTCTCGAGTTTTCCTAGGTGTTTGATAGAGAATAGCGCTGCCCTCTGTCAGTGGGTTCTCCGTCATGTGTCTTGTTGTGAGGTTGTCTCCTTGTGTGCACTAGGACTTTTTCATGCTAAACTAACACATGTTTCTTTTATTTTGCAGGTACGTGAATGTTGGACACGTTGTTGGTTTTGACTGTTACATTGTTGTGGCACCTAAGATCATGAAGATGGGGCGCAATCAGTGTTATCATTCAATTAAAAGAAAAGTTAAACCAACCATAACGACTGAACAAAAGTAAACAACCCATTCTTTGGAGCTGAAATCGACAGTATTTGACTGAAGATGATAGGCAGAGAACATTCAGTGATGCGCATGACAAAAAGATGGTCGCTTTTACCACTTGCACTTTCGATAGCTAAGGGTGTATGAAATCTGAAATTTAAGCTACCGAAAGTTTGCACTTTCGGTAGCTAACGCTATAAATGTTTCCCTCCTAATCTATCGAAAGCCAAAATTTCAATATTTGCTCAAACATAGGCTCCATCTAGGGATGGTTCTTTCCTACAAAGTGCCAAGAATAGTAGACCATGTTCCTTCATCCATTGGGCGACCTAAAATCAACCTTATCAAACTCTAAACCTGTCATTTTACTTGCGCCTTTGCGAAACAAAAAACCGCTTATGAATTCATTAGGCTATGGAGTCGTAATGCCTTAAAACAAAACCATACTGGATTCCAAAATGAACTGGAAACATATTGAAAACCACCACTGTACTCTAATTCTCAAAGTCAAGATTATTTATATACATCACCTACTCTAACTACTGAAAAATTCCCACTGAATCAAATGATACAAAAATGCCAGTGAAGCCAATCCAAAAAATGTCTACTTATTTGAAATCTACTCACACTTTATTTGAGCAGGCTGAAAAGGAAACTGACAACTCCCATCTGACATGCTGTTGATCCTGAATGTTCAAACTTTTCCTCAATTCCTGTGACAAAATGTCGATGACATAGCATATTCCTCCATTAAATGAATCTAAAAGGTCAACAAAAGGATCATGAAAAAATGCATGGTCCTGAGGTTTTAAATAAAAAGATTCATCAAAGACTACTGCGTGCTCCAATTTATTTTTCTCAGCATCATCCTCAAAGAGGATATCCAAACATCCTTCATCTGATATGGCATATGTCTGAAGACCATCATTCCTCCATGAAAAACTTGCAGCAAATTGTTCTAGAGAGACAATATTATAATCATCAATGTACTCATCATATTTAGGTTCAGCAGATAACTCAGGAGTGTCATCAATCAGACAAATGCTCAAAATATTGACTGTGGATTCCTCAAGCATGGGAAATTATGGTTCTTTCTCTGGCATGATGTCTATCTTAGATTCATACTCCTCCAAATCATAGTCTAAAGCATCCTTGAACAACAAACTTCCTTCAAGACTATTAAATGTGACAACCCTATCCTCTTCATGAAACGAAACATGGCTTACAAGATGATTTCCTGGCTATAAATCATCATCATAAATGGGTTCATTAACTTCCTGTAAAGTTTTATCAAACACATGATTGCCATTATTTAAAATCAGATTTACATTTTCAGAAATGGAAGAAGTCCGACTCTCATATCTAGTACTGTGTGAACACTGAAAATCTGTGTAAGCAGGGGTTGTAACATGACTATGCAGGAGCAAATCTATTTCTTCTTCAATCAAAGGAGAAGGTGGTCTCTGTATTTTCTGGATAAAACAACAATTATTTCCTTTCTCTTATGTAGGTTGACCATGATGTTGAATATCTTCTTCTTGAATATGATCACAAGAGATATCATATCCTGCTTCTTTATCAACCAACTCTTCATCATACTGATTATCTTCATCGACTTGAGAAATTTTTGTTATTCCTTCCTCCTCTTCAAGAAGATTTGTTTGATCTTTTTGTCTTATGAATTCTATATTACAACAATATTCAAAAACTATTTCAGCTGAATATATTCTTTTACAATGTTGATGAAAAAGCGTGTGAAAATATTTCAATGAATGAATACTGGAATGGGGTAAAGATTTATACCAGAGTCTAGCATCCCTTTCCAACGAAAACATAAATAGTTTCATGAGGACATCTTCATGATGTAAATTTAATTCATCCATGATCTTCTAGAATTCAAACAAGTGTTGAGAAGGATTGTCGTTTGCATATCCTCCAAATTTAGGAAGGACATCTTCCCAAATATCAATGTCTCGAACAGTTTTTGGAAAACCATAAACATTTGTAAATTCTAGAGGAGAAAACCTCGCAACAATCTGAGAAACAAGCGAATTCAACATTTTGAGACTAGTGGAGTCACCAGTGAATCATGTAGAGTCTTCGAACCAATTAGTCACCAGGTGAATGATCACATCCAATTGAATGTCTATCCCTTGTTCACCATCAAGGAATAGATCTAACTTTTTGTCATATCCGAGGGAAGATAACTTCATTCTTCTGTCCCTGACAATGGTGCCAGAAAATGTTGTCGCAAGAGTTGACTCTAGTCTATAGTAGAAAAAATCCTTAGCACATTTTAAATGAAATAATAATTTGTTGTTTGATCAGTCATATGAGGCTTCTAGAACTAGGTCTGAAACAAGCCTTTCACTCATTTATAGATAAAAAATGAAGAGGCATGACCTCATTTTCCTAATTGATTTAATAAAGAAGATGGATAGAGGATAGGATATGAAGAGGACTGAAACAAAGATTTAGGTATCTAATTCTAATAAGTCTAATCTTCATTTCAATAGAGGATTGGAAAATAACCTCGAAAGACAAACATGCATATATATAACTTGTAATCTAGGCAGAAACAGTCAAGCTACATGTCTTGTTTTTCTCACAACATAAATAGAGGAAAAGTTGAACCTAACAGGGTACCCAATAAATGAATATAGCAGAGGTGTTACTGAATTAGATTCATTGCAATATGAATATGTAAAAGAAGGAATAACGAATGAATGTAAACATGATAAAACAATACAAGAAAAGACATAATTACACAGTGACGAGGTATAGAATCTCTTGGCATTCTATTCTATATCTGCTGAAAGAAATGGCATTACAAACCCAGCCTTGAAAAGGCTCTCGGGCTGTCTCCCCCTCTTTTCTCATCAAAGAGATATGATATATATAATTCTTCTTCCCCCTTCTCGAATTACTGAGAAACTATTCGAATTACAAAATAAATCCCACTAGAAAGGAACAGGTATCTCGTGATTTGAAACATAACTAAATCCCTAAAATTTGGGTTTAGAAATTGATTTTCAATAATGAGCATTTAAAATAAGGAAATAGTTAAGCCCCCAACGTGTAACGGATGAGAAATGACCCCAAAATTGACTAAGAGTCATGAGAAATGAACTGACAGTGTTTAACTGACATCTAGGTGTGTTCCTACATTTATGGGCCATGTCTGCACAAAAACACAACACCATCTTGCGGGGCACTTTCAGTTTCCTTCTCGAGCTCCAAATACATATCTGAAAGTGCCATTGGAAATCTTATGACTTCTACATTTCAATTGACTATTTGAGCATGTAAAACGACCTCTCCATTGATGAGAAAATTGAGTTTTTCCAAGGCAATTTATCACTGGAAAAACTTGCGATTTGGGTAGCTAACAGGCCGAAAACAGGGGTTCTTTAGCTATCAAAAATCCTAGATTTCGACAGCTAACAGTGCAATTTCAGGGTGCCATGAGCTACCGAAAATCATGGAAGGATATTTTTAAATGGTAATTGTTGTTCGTCTCAATTTTGCCTAGGTGTTTGATAGAGAATATTGTTTCCCTCTTTCAGTGGGTTCTTCATCGTGTGTCTTGGTGTGAGGGTGGCTCCTTGTGTGCATTGGGACTCTTGCATGTTGAGCTAACACGTGTTGCTTTTATTTTGCAGGTACGTGAATGTTGGATGCGTTGTTGGTTTTGACTGTTACACTATTGTGGCACTTCAGATCACGAAGATGGGGCGCAATCAGTGTTATCATTCAATTAAATGAAATGTTAAGCCAACTACAGTGATTGAACATAAGTAAACAACCCATTCTATGGAGTTGATCTCGACATTATTTGACCGAAGATGACAAGTAGAGAACATTCAATGATGCGCATGATAGACAAATCATCGTTTTTCCCACCTGCACTTTCAGTAGCTAAGGGCGTATGAAATATGAGATTTAAGCTACCGAAAGTCTGCACTTTCGGTAGCTAATGCTATAAATTTTTCCCTCCTAAGCTATCGAAATTCAAAATTTCAATATTTGTTCCAACATAGTGCACTAATTCCAGGACATTTTTCCTATTAGGAAATGAGGAACACTTCCATGCTAAACATAGAAAAAGAGAGGAAGAAATATTTAAACAAGAAAGTAAATAAAAAAACAAACACACAACACATAAATATTTTACCCTGGAAACCCAAACCGGGAAAACCACCATTCCTTGAGAATTTTTCTCTCTTGTTGTCTTGTTCATTCAGAATAAAAGTTTACATGTCTAACCTTTCTCCACATCTAAGAAAAAATCGACATTATACCCTCTTCTTTACATAATAACAACCCTATAGCCAATTCATCTTACATCTACATGACTATCAACCTCTACGATTACGAACCATAGTATTTCCCAACATGACAAGTGTCAAGTTGGGGACATGCATACATATTGTTGGGACTTAGTTCATTTTCCCATATTTTTCCATCATTCTTCCCATCATTCCATCCATCATTCAAGCATCCAGTCAATCATCCATGAGCATGCCCACACCCATTGAGTTATCCTTTGTATCTTCATGACTGTACCTGAACTTGTATCCATAGCCATTTTTTGTTGGTGTATCTGGTTAGCTTGGGAGATGGACTGAAGAAGCAGGTTGTTAGGCTCGTTGGATATTGTTGGGATCTAAAGATGTTTAAAAACAACGTTAGTTTAACATTAATTTATCAACCCAAGGATTCGTCTTTTATCTCAAAGAATATCGGCAAAGTCTATGCAGATAACTTATAGAGGCTAAAATCGTGTAGTGAAAGCAGATCTGAGTTTATCAACAATCAAGTTCCTCAAACATTCATTAAATATTCTAGAGATTGACATCTAAAGCTGTGCAAAAGGAAAGGATCTAGCTAATCTATTGAATTCATTCTAAGACCAATAATTGAATCTAGATAAATAATTGTAGAAATTACTATCATTATGAATCAAAATTGCTGAAAAGAAAAAGGCGAATTACTCCATCTATGGAAAGGAACAGAGACTATAATCTAACTTAAAATAGACAACAATTGTATTTCTATTGAAAGGAACAACAACTATATTCGAGCGGAAAGGAACAACAAATGTAAACTAAGTAAAAGGAACCACAAATGTAACCTAAGTAAAAGGAACAAAAAATGTAAACTTATGAAAGGAACAACAATTGTGAACTTATGAGGAACCTTCATGCATCAAATATATGTAATAGGAATTGGAACAACAATCATTTAATGCTTCAGGGAATATCTATTTCTTGCAATTGACATGAAATCATCAACACACTTATGCATTCGTTAACTACTATAAAAGAGAATCGAATCACAAGACAAAATTTGAGTTGATACAATTACAGATAGAACAATAGCTCCTTTAGACTGGGACCTCATTCCTTAGAAGAACTGTTATTTGAAACTCAGTATATAAAAATGGAAAATCTGCTCAAGGCTTCTATTGATTTCATAGCTGGTACAACATTTTTACAAAAACTGCTAACGCATAGCAATTCTATATTCTCTATTCTTGAGTGCAATTCTTCCTCTTTCTTTAAGATATATTTACCCCTTATATGTTACAATAATCTGGGTAACTTAAGTTATCCTGAGGATCGAGAGATCCTCAGGATTGCTTTACTATTACAATAAGTAACTCAATTATCTTTAAAAATTCTTTGCGCCATAAAGTCTTCAACCTCCAATAGCTTGTGCATCTTCAAGATTCCCCTTGCTATCTTGGGTTCGACAATATTTAACCAATCCTGCAATAAAACTAGACAATTCCAATCATATTTAGGATCTATGTAATCTAATCTCCAACAATCAATGCTAAAGGGTATATTATTCATTTTCTATTCTATTTGCTTCTAAATAACCGAAAAGTCAATCAATATGATATCATGAAATGTGGGAAAATGGAAGATATTTATACCTTTTTCATAACCTAACATACCCCCCAGCTTACTTTCTTGCATGTCCTCATGCAAGCTGAGATTTTACATGTAAAGCAGTGATGTTGTAAGATGGAAAGGTTGGTTCACTAGGCCTTCTGAACCCATTGCTTCTTTTGAGTTCTCCAAAAGCAGCATCCTCCCTCTTCTTGTTAATTTGATAATCCTTTTGGTAACTTTTTGGAGGGAACCAGATCATAGGGGGATTATATATGCACCCAATCTAAGCAGGCCCTTCCTCTTCTATTTTGAAGGTAGCTTCAAAGAAATTCCTATACCCAAAGGGCTCTCTACCTTTTACTTCACTAGAGGAGGCATCCCATCTCAGTTTAGAAGCAGCAAGAGCTTCCTCCTTAAGCTCCCTAAAGCAAGTGTTACATGAACGTATGACCTGTAGATGGATGGGGGCCAAGGAGTCTATGACCCCTTTCCTTTTCATAAAAGTTTTATGTCACATAATGGCTGGAAAGGACTTTGGAGGCTCGCCCCTAACCCAGATATCCAACCCAGCTTCCCTTTTTAGGAAGGTTTTTATGAGATTTACCCCATCTGACTTGATTCTGATTGAATGACAGAAATTCCTAAAACTGTATATCACCTATGAATGGGCCAGGGTTATCTTCCCTTTTTTCTTCCAGAATGAAATTATGAAAGTATAATTCACACAAAAAGTATTGTACCTTTTCATCCTGCTCTCTGAAACATGAAACAAACTTAGGTACAGTGGAAAAAGAAATAGGTTTTCCCTCTCTGATGGCCTTCACTCTCAATAACAAATATCGTTCCAGCAAGAATAACGTGTAATTGGTGGTAGGAGCTCTGCAATTAATAGCATCAGAGTAGACATCACAGATTTCTTTGATTTTCTCCAAATATTTTTCCAATTGGGTTTGCACCTTTTTTATCTTCTCTTGGGCTCTCGTGAGCACATCATAGGTCTCACCCTCTATTTTTGTCATGTCCTTCAATTCTTTAACAATCTTTTGATATTCAGTCCTAGTTACCATTCCATCTTGGTGTTGAGCCAATGCTTGTTGGGCTTGTGTAAGTTCTGCTTTTAGTCTATCGATGGTGACACTCTGTGCTTGAGATTGAGATGCTTGGTATTCTTCCATAGCACTCATCTCTTCCCTAGATTGAGTCAATGCTTACTGGACCTGTGTAAGTTATTCTTCCAACCTATCCACAAGAATAATCTATTTTTGGTACTGGAGTGCTTGGTGCTCTACCATAGTCAGCAACTCACTTCTGGTTTGAACCAGTGTTTGTTGAGACTGCATCAATTCTTCCTCCAATATCTTGATGGTAGCATTCTGCTCAAGGAGTTTAGTTGTCTACACCTCAGCATAAATTGCTTTTGTAGCTATCATATTTTCATGTGTCTCTAAAGGAGGTGCTTCCTCATTCTGGGCTATTATTTCTTCCACTACTTCTTCAGGGTCTATTTGTATCCCTACAAAATTTGTACTGACTGCTTCTTTAGGAAGAGGGTTTCTTCCTTATACTCTAGCCCTTTTGTTCTTCTTTCTTCTGTGGGATTTATCTTCCTGTTCTAACTGTTTCCTCAATTCCTTAATAATTTCCTTGAGTTTAACTACCTTCTGCTTTAATACTTTAACCTTCTTAGCCTTTTTATTCAATAGTTTATTTTCTTATTTTAACTTTCTAATTTTCTTATGGCTTTTGGCTGATTTCTGTTTATAAGAGGTCTCAAGGACTTCTTCATTCTAGCCAGTAGATAGTTGTTCCTTTGTTCCTTCCAATTGTTTTTTTTGTGCAAGAGGGCTTCTTGTTTCGAAATGGGGTTCCTCCTATGCTATGTCCTCAAGAAAAGACATTTCAATATCAGGAAAATCTTCAACTAGTTTTGAAGAGGAGGGTTGTTCTGGGTATATTTCTGGATTATTTGTGCCTCTGTCAATTGAGGTTCCCAAGCTTCCCAAAACCTGGGCTATTTCTACCTCATAGCTCTTCATAAATTGTTTTGTCAGATGTTCTAATGTCGGTTGGGTGTCTTCCTGATCATTCCTTTATGAGGTATGTTCTTCTTGCCTAATTCCTTGAGCATTCTCATGTGGAGACTGTTCTGTAGTGTTCTGAAGTTCTTCAGGTTGTTTTGTTGTATCCTGAATTGCTTCAGTTGTTTTCTAGATTCATCTGCTTCTTATCCTTGTCTGAATGATGGTTGTAGGGGTAGTTATTGCTCTCTTCCTCTTTTTTGTTAATGACTATGTTTGTGAGGTCTGGGTCTCTATGATTTGGGTTGGATCTACCTCGACTTCAGTTTGAGGAGATGGGATTTCTCTTTGGGTAGTATTCTCCTCTGCCTGTCTATCTTCGATTTCATGTGGTGGTTCTTCATGGCATAATTCAGGTTGCTCTAGTTGTGGAGGTCTATTGGCCTCAATTAGGTTATCCCAGGTCAATTGAGTTTGAATCAGTTCTTTAATTGTTATCAATTTAACTAATCTGTGGTGGTTGATAACAGTAACAGGGTCCTTGGATTTTTGTGTTTTCAGAGCAACCTCATGTAATATGGTATTCAGAAAGAAAGGTAGATGAAGTACTAACCGTTGTTTTAAAGATGCCAACAATTTGAGGTGGCGAAGTTGAATTACGTCATATCGTCCATCACAAGTGATGTACCACTAAATTACCCTTGCAAGTTCCTTCCATGGTTCTCTAAGAGTACTGGGGTGGAGTACCTTTCCTTTCTTATCCAATTCTTTCCCAGGGTCTGTGAAGGTTTCCACAGCTTCCTTCAATGTTGTGTATCGTCTTGTCCACTAAATGCTTGTATTAGGGAGGCATGTGACCTCTCCTAATATTTCTGGGGTGACTGAGATTTGTATGCCCCGCACCATAGAGTTTCCCCCCTGGAGATTTTGAAATAATTCAAGCGTGACATTCATGTCATATCCTTGCAGTCGGTTGAAGTACTCCATCCACCCCAGCTGATGCAGGATGTCTCTCGCTTGCTCTGTAAGATTTAGTAAAGTAGGTTCCCTGCGCACACCTTTGCCACCCATTTTGTGAGAAAATATGGATGACTATCGTTCCTAGTAGCAGACGTGGTTAGACCAGATTGGAGGAAAAATTACCGAGAATAGAAAATATTAGAGACAACAAATGTTTCTAAATGAGGGTATTTATTACAATCATTACTATCTGCATCGAGAAGTGTGTCGAGTGTCCACTCCCCTTATTAATAGAAAGGTCGACCTCGACCATCAGCATAGGGAAGAGTAATGATTGTAGGTATTGGTGGCGAAAACTAATGATTGTACGGAGGCCACCAATGGAGATTAATGATTTATGTTTGAACAACATATTTAACGGTAATTATTAAATGTTAATTCGCTTTTGTGGAATTGAAAATACATATACTCAAAAGAATGCTTTAAGGATACGTGCGTCGAATAAATTAAATATGTTCAGTTAAATAATATCCCACATATCATAATGTTGTTACTTTTCCATGTTATTGAATACAACCAAAATGATAGCCTCGTTATTGAGTGAAGGAAATCTAGAGAGACACAGAAACTTGGCGTTTAAGTTAACTTCCATACCACAGGCAAAGCCACTGTTGCCAGCAGGTGTCCATAGCCTCGACAGGGTTTCCTTTTAACCCTAAGATGAGCCTGTATCCTTGATACTTATTTGAATTGTCTTTTTCAAAAGGACCATTATCCTGGTTTGGTAGCCATAGTGATAATTCCACTCACTAGATTGTAACCTAGGTGAACAAGCCAGCTCGTGATGAGACCTCTTGTCCTTTGACAAAAGAGAATGTCAAAGGCCATTGCCCTGGTGTGGTAGCCATAGTGGGAATGTTACTTAGGTTATTATCCTATGATCATGGTAGGCTAGCTCGTGATGAGACCCCCTATTCTTTGTGGGAAAATAAAGAAATTTTGTTGATAGATATATAAAATTTATTTATTTTTATTTTTTGAAAGTTTTTAAGTTTTTCCGAAAAATACCATGATCCTGGTTTGGTATCAAGATGATGATAATGCCACTCACTAGAGTGTAACTTAAGTGAACAAGCCAACTCGTGATGAGACCTCTTGTCCTTTGACAAAAGATAATGTCAAAGACCATTGCCCTGGTGTGGTAGCCATAGTGGGAATGTCACTTAGGTTATTATCCTATGATCGTGGTAGGCTAGCTCGTGATGAGACCCCCTATTCTTTGTGGGAAAAGAAATAAATTTTATTGATTTATTATATCATTGTATGAAGGGAGGCTCATATACTCCTTAAGAGTAAGGGATGGTGTAAAGAAGTGTAAGGATGCCAAGTAAAAGTGTGTCGCAGATTCCTTATTAGTTATAAACTCGAGGTATCATTTAAGTGTAATATATAAGGGAAAAGAAATGAATTATGGTGGATACAGATTATGAACAAGGTTTAAGATATTTCGAAGGAAGTGATCCAAAAATAAATTTGATAAGGTATGGGAGATAGTCCACAAAATAATGATGGATCGTTAGAAATAATGCTGATGAAAATTATGTTGGTGAAAGTTGTACCCCAAAGGAAAGGTTTTGTGTTTTATTAGCAAGGAAGGAATGACAAAATGAACAATAGGTGTGCAAAAAAAGAATAACAATTGTTTCGTTCAAAGGAACAGCAGGCGCGCAAAAGGAACAACAATTTTTCCATTCAAAGGAACAGTAGGCATGCAAAAGGAACAACAATTGTTTCGTTCAAAGGAACAGTAAGTGCACAAAAGGAACAACAATTGTTCCATTCAAAGGAACAATAGGTTCACAAAAGGAACAACAATTGTTCCGTTCAAATGAACAACAAGCGCACAAAAGGAACAACATTTGTTTCGTTCAAAGGAACAACAGACATGCAAAAGGAACAAAAATTGTTTCGTTCAAAGGAACAACAATTGTTCCATTCAAACCATCTGAATTTGTAGAAACCTAGTATGTATTTTGCTTGAATTCAAGGTTGATTCCTCATCAACTAAATTCATTTATGAGTTGGTTTATTTAAAAATTAAGTAATGGATGGTTTGTTAATGTTATAAATTTCATTATAGTTGCCCAATTACTACTGTTGAATCATGACACATTCATTTCTCTACGGAAGATAGGGTATGGGTAATGAGATGAAGCGGGAGTTCGGAACAGAAAAGGGTGCTAATTGAGTTCATCACGGTTATCCTCCCTAGTTTTGATTTTCTTGAATGAATGTTGAAAATAAAAATAAATAAAAAAGATAAATAAAATCTACAGAAAACAAAATTATATACAGTATATACAGTGTCAGTAGATTTCAATATTTATGGAGTTGGGGTGGTTGGATTACCTTCCCAGCTAGCCAAAATTTGAACGGTAGGGTCCTTACTTACCTCCTGGTCGAAAGATTCTTTTGACAGTGGCCGATGATAGAGTCGTAGTCGGTGTCCATTGACCCAAAATGGATATCCGGACCCATTGATGGTGCTTAACGTAACTGTGCCATTATCATGGACTTCATTGATTTCATATGGTCCTAGACACTATGTCTATAATTTTCTCGAAAAATCTTGAAATTTGGAATCATAGAGGAGCGCCCAGTCTCCTTTTTTAAATAGTTTTTTCTTTATATGCTTATTGTGCCAGGTCAATCTCTGTTGTTGAATAACGGTTGTGTGCTCTACAGCAGACATGTGTGCCTCATCCAATTCATTGAGTTGTTGAAGGCACTATTTATGTGATTTTGTAAGATCCATTCCATTTCCTGGGCCATCCTTAGAGTCTTGATTTCAAACTCGATTGGGAAGATGGGTTCTTTGCCATAGACTAAATGGTAAGGAGAGTAGCCAGTGGTATGATGCCATGTTGTGCAGTAAGCCCATAAGGAGTTTGGGAGCTCAGAAGCCCAATTTTATCTGTTTGTTGAGATAGTCTTTGTCAGGATTGCCTCCAGGACTTTGTTGGTGCTTTCCACTTGCCCATTTGCTGGTGGATGATACAGAGAAGTAATTCTGTGTTTGATATGATAATTATCCAGGGTAGTGGTGATTCTATGAGATATAAATTGTGACCCCCCATCAGTAATTACCTCTCTTGGTAGTCCATAGCATATGAATAATTTGAAAATAAATTTGATGACCACTTCTTCTGTTGCATTTGGAAAGGATTCTGCCTCTACCCATTTAGTCATGTAGTCCATTGTGACTAGAATATAGGCCTTCTGATTTGAATTTGGGTTGAAGGGGCCAATGAAGTCTAGTGCCCATCTCTCAAATGGTTCTACAACTACTTGTGCTTTCAAAGGGATTTCATTAACCTGACCTGGTTTTCCCATCCGTTGACAACTATCACAGGTTTGGACGTATTTCTTCGCATCTCTGAATATTGAGGGCCAATAATAGTCCATCTGCAGAATTTTATGTCCAGTATTGCGGTCTGCAAAATGCCCACCATAGGGCTCATCATGTCCATCTTTTAATATATAATATATTTCATCATCTCGTATGCATCTGCGGAACTGGAGATCAACTCTTGTATGGAAGAGATATCCGTTGATCCAGGCAAATCGTGCTCTACGCTAGACAATCAATTTTCTTTCCTTTTATGAAAGATGTGTTGGTAATATTCCCGCTGCCAGGTAATTTTCCATGTCAACATACCAAGGTGGCTTTGTAGTAATGATAAACAGATGCTTATCTGGAAATCAATCTTTGAATGTTAAGGAGTCATCTATTTTGGGTATGCGGGATAGGAAGTCTGCGACAAGGTTTTCTCTCCCGGGTCAATCTTTGATGGTGATATCAAATTTGTGCAATAATCACAACCATTGAGTGACCCGTCCATTAGTAATTGGTTTATTAGCCAGATATCTGATAGCAGAATGATCAGTATAAAGAATGACCAGATAACCTGTTATATAATGATGAAATTTATTGATGGCATGTATAACAACTAAAAACTCTTTCTCTATTACTGTATAATTAAGTTCAGCTAGATTAAGATTCTTGATAATAAAATAAATGGCGTAAGGTTTCTTCTCCTCTTCCTGTTCGAGGACAGCGCCTATGGCAATATCTGATGCATCGATGGAGATGTGGAATGATATTTTCCAATTTGGCCCCCTCAACACCGGTCCTGTTGAGATCAACTTTTTGAGTTCTGCAAATGCCACATCACACTTGTCAGACCACTGAAATTCTACATTACCAGTCAAAGAATGTTAAGGTGCAGCAGTTCTTGCAAAATTTTCCATAAACCTACAATAGTATCCTCAAGCGCCAAGGAAACTACATACCTCAGTTTTTGTGTGTGGTGTAGGTAGATTAAGGATTACCTATATCTTTGTTGGGTCTACCCCAATTCCATCTGTAGAGATATAATGCCCTAGTACCACACCGTCTATCATCATCATGTGACACTTTCGTGGCTTAAACATAACCTGGTCGCAATACATCATTCTAGTATTTTCTCTAGGTTATTCAGTTCTTGATCGAATTTGTCGCCATAAGGAGTGAAATCATACATATAGACTTCAAGTCCTTTGTTGATCAGATTGCTGAATATGTTGAAAATGGCCCTTTGAAAGGTGGCTGGAGCATTACAATGTCCAAAGCGTAATACTCTGTATGCAAAAGTTCCCTAGGGGCATATGAATGTAGTTTTATCTTGATCTTATGGGGCGATCTGAATCTAATTGTACCCACTAAAACCATCTAGGAAAGAAAAGAATTTCTTTCCTACCAATGTATCTAGGACCTGGTCAATGAAAGGCAAAGGGAAGTGGTATTTTTGAGTGGATTTGTTAAGTTACCTGTAGTCAACACAGATGTACCATTTCCCATTTTTCTTTGGGACGATCACTAATGGGGAAACCCAACGACTATCTGAGATGGGATATATAAAATTTACATCCAACAGTTTTTGTAATTCTTCTTTAACGATATCCCAAAGGTGTGGATTTAATCTTCTCTGTGGCTATCGGATAGGCCGGGCATATTTTTCAACATAAATGTGGTGTGTATAGAGTTGTGGATTAATACCTTTCATATCAGAATATTCCCATGTGAAAGCTTGCTGGTATTTGTAGAGGACATGTATTAGCTTTTGTTGTTGTTGTTCATCTAAATTGGCATTGATGTTTAGAGGCCTCCAGGGTGAAATCTCGATGGGTTTGCTGTTATGAATTGTTGTAGTTGGAATTTGTTGTTCCATTAAATATTCCAATAGGTCCCCTTGTGCTTCATAGTCTAGAACAACTTGGAGCATCTGGCAAGTTGGGTTGCTCATGGTGGCTAGATTATTGATAAACCCACTGATTACGTCATCCTCTAGTTGGTTTTTAAGTTTGAGGGCTTTCATCCTGCGTAAGAGGGGCTTGTAAATCCCTCTTTGGGTATCATGGTGGTGGCAATTGTGGATATATGAAAGTTGGACTAAGTTTGGTAGGAGGATATAAAATGAGGTTCTTCGTGATACCCCCTCTAGTGATTGTCATATTTCCTGTTTGACATCCTATGTACGCATCTTCTATTGCAATCCATGGCCTACCTAGTATCAATGGATTCCCTTCAAGTCCACCTTTTTGATTGATGATGAGGAAGTTCATCGAATATTCCCAAGAGTCGACGAAGATGGCTATATCATGTAATGTGTCAACTGGTCGAACTACCGATCGGTTTGCCAACTGTAGCATTATTGTTGTGGGTTCGAAGGAGTTAAAACCTAGGTTATTGCAAGTTTACATAGTCAGGATGTTGATGTCTGCTCCCAAATCAACTAGTGTATTGGGAAAAGAGCAGCCCTGGATCTGAACTATTACTATAGGATTCCCCATATTTGCATATTTAACTGGTTCTTGTCTACCTAAAATTATATTAGATAAGGCTCCTACCACACGGACTTTTGATGATGGATTATTAATTTTTCTGACAGGTTTTCTCCCACATAGCTTCTTGATTATTTTTGCGTAGATGGGGATGTCCTAAAGAGATTGCAGGAGTGGAATCTTGATATATAAATTCTTGACTTCCCCTACAAGGTCAAAGTTGGGATATATGGTTGGTTTTTCTATCATCAATCTTTCAGGGAATGGAGGGGAGGGTGTTGCACCCTTATTAGGATCTTCTGATTTGACTGTGTTTCCACCCTGCTCATTTTCTTCTGCTATTACCACAGTCAAAGGTGTTATTGTTGGTTGTTTCTCCTGCCCTTGAAAAATGTCATTTTCTTCAGGAGAGATTATTCGTCTCGACCTTAATCATAGTTCACTACACCCTACCGAGCTGATCTCTCCTTCTCCATTTTCCATAATCTAGATGAGTTGAGCCAATCTGTTATTTGGATTTGGGTGTGGCTGGGTTGGTATTTGAGGGTGCAATTGGGATTGTGGATTTTGGGACAATTGAAATGGGTCTTGTAACGTAGGCTAAGTTTGAGGGGCCATCCCCATGGGTTGATTGTTTATCCCCATGGGGAGCTACCAATTTTGATTCCAATTTGGGTTTTGGGTAGTCATGTTGGGCCACTGTGAAGGGTAAATGTTGTTATTGGAGTTTTTCCAGGATGAGGTGGGATATTGTGAGTTAGGCCAAGTAGAAGTTGTAGTTGGTTGATTCTGCCAAGTAGGGATTGCAGCGGGCTGGTTTTGCCAAGTGGGATTTGCAGGGGGATATTGTTGGGGTTTCCAGTTTTGATTAGTAAATGGCTGACCCTACCATGTGCTACCAGGAGTTTCCTGGTTATACTATCTGGAGAAGAAAGAGGAAGGGTCCTGCAATTTATTTGGGGGTTGATTCTGCCATTGACGACGTTGAGCCATCAGTTATAATGGTTTTGTTTCTTCTTCTGCTTCCCTAAAGATAGATTTCAGTCCAGGAAGTGATGGGAATTGTTCCATGTCGTGATCCTTGGTGCAGATAGTGCAAACCTAGACCGCATCCAAAGGGAAATCCCTTGGACCATGTTTTCTTCTGCACCTGTGGAAAAATATGGATAACATTTGTTTTGCTTCTATTTTTTTTTGTTTGGCTTGCAACACATCCAATTGTGTAGTCAGAGTGCTCAGAATGTCTATTTTAAAGTTTTCTAAGAGATTGCCAACTTCAGCTCGAGTAACACCCCCACTGGTAATGTTGTTATTTTTGGTGAAGGGGGTACATATCCCTGATCTGGTTCATGAACTTCCTCTTGAGCACCTGATGCACAATAGGACAATGTCATCATAAGTTTCTTGATAAATATCACCTTTCCCCATTAAATTCAACATTTCTACCCATTCATCTTTCATACCTTTAATCAGAGTTGCCTTAAGTACTTCCCCTGGTAGTGTACCATAGGGTGATCTTTGTAAATTATATTGAAATATCTCTACCTATTCTTCTAATGATTCATTTTCTTTTTCATTGATTTGAAAGATTTCATCTTTTAGGTCTCTGGTTCTACAATAATCCTGATATTTTGTCAAGAAGGCTTGTTTCATTTCATCCCATGAGTTTATAGTTCCTCCACCTAATCCCATGAACCATTGTAGAGCTACTCCTTTAAAAGTGGAGGGGAACAATTTTAATTTTTGGGGTTCAGAGGTGTAATCATATCCTCTACATAGGACATCAAATTCAAATAAGAATGTGTTCGGGTCTTGTGAGATTTATCCATGAAAGGTTCACAGGTTTTGTAGGGGAATAGCCTTCATGGGGGCATTGGCAATTGGATTAACTATTGGATATTCCAAAGTGGAAGTCTGCGGATGTTGTGGATTTGGTTATGCCATTTGATAAAAAATATGCCAGAAATATTTAGGGATTTCTTGATCTGGATATTTTATTTGAATTGATTGATTATCTGATCCTCTAGAGGATCTGATTGCACTCCCTCTATCTAGGATTTCAGGTATGCCTTCTTCTTTCATAGGAGATTCAGGATTGGGTGGTGGGTCTATCTTAGTTATCCCACTAGTTTATCCTTCTCCTTCCTCCAGATTACAAGAGTTTCCCTCTCCTAAAAGGCTGAGGGGTGGAAGATCTGTGCTATGAAAGATTAGCTTAGTCCCTTCAGTTTTGCTATGAATCTTGGCATGGGTTGTAGTTGGTGAAGTTGCCACCTGAGGGATTCAGGTAGATCCTTTTATAGGTCCAACTGAGGCTTGAGATTCTACTTTTTGGATGATGTCCTCTATGAAAGTACTTCTTCCAGGGAGCACCGAGCCCTGGGGTTTGGTAATTTTTGGTGGAGGTCCTAGTTTTTCAAGATCTTTCTTCTTAGTCATACACACTTCACACAACAAAAAAGGAAACAAAACACCTATGCAACCTCTTAATGCATCAGCTGGAGGTAGGCGCTGGTATAAGCATATTACTTATTGCCTGTGTAGGTTCTTACCTTCCATCTTCAATACCTCATCCTCCAGAGGCACAATCTATGTTACCTTTGACATTCTTCCTTGGCAACGACGCCAAAATATTGGGCTCTAAAGATGTCTAAAAACAACCTTAGTTTAACATTAATTTATCAACCTGAGGATTTGTCTTTTATCTCAAAGAATATCGGCAAAGTCTCTGCAGATAGCTTATAGAGGCTAAAATCATGTAGTGAAAGCAGATCTGAGTTTATCAACAATCAAGTTCCTCAAACATTCATTAAAGATTCTAGAAATTGAAATCTAAAGCTGTGAAAAAGGAAAGGAACTAGCTAATCTATTGAATTCATTCTAAGAGGAGTAATTGAATCTAGATAAAGACTTGTAGAAATTACTAGCATTATGAATCAAAATTGCTGAAAAGAAAAAGGTGAATTACTCCATCTATGGAAAGGAACGAAGACTATAATCTAACTGAAAAGAGACAACAATCATATTTCTATTGAAAGGAACAACAACTATATTCTAGAGAAAAGGAACAACAAATGTAAACTTATGAAAGGAACAACAATTGTGAACTTATGAGGAACCTTCACGCATCAAATCTCAGTAATAGGAATTGGAACAACAATCATGTAATGCTTTAGGGAATATCTATTTCTTGCAATTGACATGAAATCATCAACACACTTATGCGTTCTTTAACTACTATAAAAGATAATCGAATCACAAGATAGAATTTGAGCTGATACAATTACGGATCAAACATTAGCTCCTTCAGACTGGGCCCTCAGTCCTTAGAAGCACTATTATTTGAAACTCAGTATATAAAAATGGAAAAACTGCTCGAGGCTTCTATTGGTTTCATAGTTGGTACAACATTTTTACAAAAATGGCAAATGCATAGCAATTCTATATTCTCTATTCTTGAGTTCAATTCTTCCTCTTTCTTTAAGATCTATTTACCCCTTATATGTTACAATAATCTGGGTAAATTAAGCTATCCTGAGGATCAAGAGATCCTCAGGATTGCTTTACAATTACAATAAGTAACTCAATTATCTTTAAAAATGTTTTTCACCATAAATTCTTCAACCTCCAATAGCTTGCACATCTTCAATATTCCCCTTGCTATCTTGGGTTCGACAATATTTAACCAATCCTGCAATAAAACCAGACAATTCCAATCATATTTAGGATCTATGTAATCTAATCTCCAACAATCAATGATAAAGGGTATATTATTCATTTTCTATTCTATTTGCTTCTAAATAACTGAAAAGTCAATCAAGATGATATCATTAAATGTGGGAAAAATGAAGATATTTATACCTTTTTCATAACCTAACAGATATTTAAGAGGAGGGTTGTCAGGCCCGTGAGCAATTCTCTGGGTGAGAGAATTGCTAGGAATTGATTTCCTAAAGGTGCTAAACTACAGCTACAGTGCTATGAGACTTCCTATCCAGCCTGATGTTGAAGCCCAAAAAGGAAGTGGGGTAGCCAAAGGACGATTGAGCAGAGAAGGGGTGCACTTCCTGGGTGGGACAGGCATGTGGGGAATGGGGGGCTGTAGGTTGTTAGTTTGAGTTGGCACCTAAGACATAGTCTTTCCTATTGTCTATGGGCCTTTAGCCTGGTTAGGAATCTATTTACTTGGGTGGAGTTTAGTCCCAACTCGGGGGTGACTCACTGTTGAGAAGGATGAACAGTGTGGTCTAAGGCTGGGAGGTTTGTGGAAGGTCTGCATGCAGTTGGTGACATTCTTACCAATATAAGTGCCCATTTGTGTGATAAATTTATATGTTGCATTGTTATTTATGTGCTTATTTTTATGGGTTATCATATGTGTGGTTATAACTATGTTTATTTGTATGGGTATTTCGTGTATATGATGAATGTATATGTTTACTATTATTTCAATGTGAATCTGTGTATTTACAAATGTATTTGTATGTTTATGTTTTATATATAATGTTTCTGCAATAATTCTGTGTGTATATATTTTAATTGCATGTATTTCAATAATTTATGTGGCATATCTCAGTTGGATATTGGGCATGTTACAATATGTTCCGCGGAGAGAACGTAAGAGTTCTCTCGCATAGCATGGCCCAACCTATGTGGTCGAGGATGTTACAATATGGTATCATAGCTGCAGTTTTCAACACTGAGTCTGGATGGGCCGAGCAAGTTGAGTTGAAGTGAAATTACATGGAGGATTTATTTCGAAGTGTCCAAATTTCAGTTTTTAGAACATCCACGGTAAAATTTAGAAGCAACGATGCATAATTGGGAAAAGCCCCAATTTTTGTTGTTAAATTCGGGGAAGATTGAGAAATTCGTCCAAGTGATGCAATATTCCCGATGTAATATCTGTTCTAGCAAATTTGGATCTAGAATGGGTCGAATTTGAAGTTACAGTGAAGCCATAACAGTTGGAGTGATATTAGTAACTAAAATTCTCAATTCGTGAATTGATTTTAGGTAAATGCGTTCCAGAAATGTCAACCTACCATGAATTGTTTTTGTAGAGGTTGAACTGGTGTTATTAGGGTGAAATTGAACGAATTTCATATTTGCAGAATGTCTATGGTAAATTGGGGAAAAAGTTAAGAAAAATCCCCAATTTCTGCAGCGGAATTCACAAGGAATTGATGCGCATAAAAATGAGTGTGCACAAGAGGGTGCACTAAAAATGCATGTGGCACAATGAAAATCTTGTGATAGGTAAAAATTCAGAACTGCACGGAAAAATGTTATCATGCGGGTGCACGGGATAAAAAATCAGTACCGTGTGGAAAAATAGTGGTGTGTTGGTGCACATACTAAATGTTGACACCGAGCGGAAAAATGTTGGTGTACAGGTGTGCGTACTAAATTTTGGGCGCTACGCAGAAAAATGTTGGTGTGCGGGTGTGCGCACTAAATTTTGGCACCGCACTAAAAAATAATAATGGCATGTGTGGTGTGCACACTATTGGTAGAGATATTTCTAATGGTGTAAATCGTTCGCCAAACAGAGATTTTATGAGAAAGTTACAACATAATCAGTGGAGGGTAAATTTTAAGACCCATCTAACTTCAAAGAGCCATAACTTTCTTCTCCGGGATAAGATTGAAGCACAGAAGTAGTCAATGGAAGGCTATTGAGCCATAGAAGACATTCCAAGAGGTGAAATAAATTTCTAGGCATATTAAAAGTGTTTAATATGGAAAAGAAGGTACATATAGCATACTAGTTACAATATGGTGTTTTGGTCTAGAATTTCAGCAGGCTATAACTAGCATCCTAGAACCGAGAAAGAGGTGAAAATTGGATAGTCTCCATAATATGTATATGAAGAAACTCAATTGATATCCTATGAAAACTATAATGGAGTAGGTGCGTAATTTCATAATTATAGCGCAGAGTTACGCCAAGTTGAAGTGTGAACAGAAACATTAATGGGTAATTTTCAAATAACCATAACTTTCTGCTCAAGACTCAAAATTGAGCATGGGAGAAGGCATTGGAAAGGTCTCAGACAATGGAATCTAAATATCCACCCAAAAAATTGATCTGGGCATTCAAATTTCTAGGAAATTAGAAGAAATAATTTTGATATATTATTGAACCAGAATGGTTGATATTTTCATGAAATTGTTGAAACAATTAGCCTGACAAAGTTTTGTTGGTTGCACATTTTGCAAATTTAACAACAACTAGATCAGATCCAGATCAACATAGATTCCAGATTAATGGAGGAGGAACAAGGTAATTACAGTCAGGAGGATTGTTTGCACCCAATTCGTCACTTGGTGAGCAAATAAAGGGTGCTTACATGCCCTATTGGGTCTTGCAGAGCATGACAGCTGTGGAAGAAAGAGTTAGAAGAAACAAAACAAAACGGTAAGAAAGAATTAAATTAAAACAAACTAAAACTATGAGCATATGGATAAAGAAATAACAAACACAAAAAGACCAATATCACCAATGTTTTTGGACTGATCGATTGATGAAATCAAAGCACAATGAAGAAAGAGAACTATGGTTCCTCCTTTCTCCAATGGAAGGCTCTTGAGGCCCTCACAAACTTGCGCTCCTTACAATAAGAAAATTGAAAATTATAGTGAAAGAACTCCTAGCACATCCACTCAATGGAGAGGTGAATGGCTCTATGAAATGATGCCAATGTGGTATTGTCAAAGAATGAGTCCTCAACAATCTTAGCAACATAACAATACATGAAATTCCTTGAGAAAATGATGTTTCTTCATGGCTTTTTATAACATAGCATTGGGTGATTATGTAACTCCTTTGAGGTGTGAAAAGGGGCTCTTTAGGGCTCAATTAGGTCTTTGACCAGCCTACCATGCGGATTCAGCTCAGATTTGATGGTCAAATCAGGTTGGGAGCTGGTCCATAAGTGGTTGGGAGGCCAACCAATTCAATAAATGCGCCGTTTAGCAGGTGCGCGAGTTGTTTCACTCACAGTCGTGCATCGTGCGCGCATGTGCGCATTGTACATTTCTGTTCCGCGCATATGCGCGCGCACCTGTCTTCTGTAAAGCGCCCTTCAATTTTTGGTTACTTTGTATAGTTTTTGACCCTTTTGCAATGCTGTGAAATTAATCCAGTGCCATGAATGACTTCATTCCTGCTTTGACGATGCTGAGTTCTTGTCGCCATGTGCGGATGAAATTTCAGTGATAACAGATGCCCCCTGATGGATGAGGTTAGGAGCATACATATAGCCGAAATCCATCAATGTTTCTTCTACTGAGAATGTTGTTGTAAGGGAGAGCAATCGTGGGACCATGTAGAGCAATCCGTTGGAGAAGAAAGGAACCGGTAGAACCCGACCTTTCATAAGGTGCGTAACAATATACAAATGTGTACAAACGAGGCGGGCATGCCCCATGCTCGTGTTATGTAACTCAGAAAAAAGATGACTGAAATGTTGGTGTAGACAACTCCAGCACCCTTGGGGGCGGTAATGATAAAGGCAGAAGACAAGTCTGCAAAGGAACATACTCTGAACAATAGGCAATGATCGCGGTAATAAGAAGCGACGGTGATGCGGGCATGGATGGCCCTCCCAAGTTTAGAGGTCTTCGGCAAGTGATAAAAAGAACTGCAATAGTCGCAAAGTAAGACCCACCATAACATGAGAAAGTGTTGGCGTCGAATGTTATGGGGGTCAACAACATCAGGGAGAAATGGTGTTTCCCCCTGTGCCATCCGAGATCTCTCATTGAATGGAAAATGAGAATCAAGATACTGTCGCCTTTCTGGAAAATTGTGCTGATGTTGACAAAAAAGGGGGATGCAACTCCCAGAAGAAAAGGGCTTCGTGGAATCTACTGAGGTGAGGAAGTGGCCGAGGTACATGAACGAAGTCAAGAAGTGGGAAGACTCAAGACTTCCCTTGGTTGGAGGGTGTATGATATAATGAGTGGCCGCAACCGTGTGACAAGGTCAAGTGTTAGGGGGACGACAAGACCAGTGATAAGTTGTGCCAGAGGCGGGACAAGGTGAACAAATTCAGAGGGTAAAGGTAAGTGACCTGGGTAGTACTCTGAAGATATGGACGATGCCAGCAAGGGTCGATGAGAAGCAATGCTCCAACCAAGGGTGACATGGGTTGCGTGTAGCCAAAAAAGGAAGCAAGTCGCCAACGGTGACGACAAAAGGAAATGACTGAAAATAAAGGTGTTTGTAAAATAAATAATGAATAAGTTTGGGGAGAAATGTACAAATACAGAAACGGGTGCCCCAGTGTAAAATGCGTGCCCCAGGGAGGGCAGAATTTTCTGGGAAAACTGATGAAGGGTGGGGGCCCCATTGGTGAGTTTCTGTATGAGGTAGGTGAAATGAAGATAGGTTCGTAGATGGGCAAACTGATGGTGGATGAAATGGAGGGTTCATGATCCTGCGGAGGTGCAGGTAAAAAAGAATAGAACCGTAAAGAGATAATCTGGGAGTCCAGGTGGGAAAGCTAGTAAAATGAAGAGA
The DNA here is from genome assembly GCA_009831015.1 of Picea engelmannii. Classification (NCBI taxonomy): domain Eukaryota; kingdom Viridiplantae; phylum Streptophyta; class Pinopsida; order Pinales; family Pinaceae; genus Picea; species Picea engelmannii. Next base: position 302,210 of record ML792329.1, on the reverse strand, counting down.
AGGAGGATGTGGCTGATTCACGACATGATGAAAGACTATCGGGACTCCCATCCCTAAAAGGTAATGAAGAACGACATGAGTGTCAAAAGTGCCAAAAGGTGCTATGAATGGGACAACTCATGTGGGTGAGAATGCTACCGGGGTACAGTACCGAAGATGAAAAATGGAGGCGTGGGTACTGCAGAGCCAGGAATGAGGATCCTAAAGGCCAATATCAGAGGGTGTGACTGGAAATGTAAATGAAATACAGCGGGAGAGACTACATGCCAGTGTTGAATATATACCTGAAGGGATGATGTTGGTGAATGTGGAGCAAGTACCTGCACACAGAACAACCAAATACCCAAAGTGAACAATATCTGAAGAGAATCAAAGATATGAGCATGTATTTGACAAATGTGACTATGCACGTGCGTACCTGACCATGATATAAAAAAAGGTGCCCCGGGGGCTCAGAATGAAAAGTGACCCAGGGATAGCTATGATGTAGGTGGCGGGATGTTGATCCCGTGGCTGAAGACGGTTTGAAAAATGGACACCGTGGGCTCCCGGAATGGTGAGTGGAAGTTTGGAAAAAGGCCTATATATAGCTGTAGGGCCCACATTGCCACCTCATTTGTACCTGCTGCTACAGTGATTGGATGAGCAGATTGCAGAGGAGATTTGGAGTTTTAGGGAGCACGAGGTATCCGACTAGTGGTTTGTGAGTGTCAGGTTAGTGGTCTGATCATCCTGCATAGAAATAGGTTTCCAATTTTTGGGCAGGGTAGGTACAGGGGGCCGTACAGGGGGTTTGAGGGGATTTTTTATAGGATGTGGGCCCACGTGCGTGGTAGATTCAGTGGAAGGCGTGCATATATGTGTTCCTGTTCACTGAATATGAGCGCATGGGCGCACGTGTAGGATAATTTAAGACTCGCCCTAGGGGCGCGCCTGTGAGGTGGACAGGCGCGCATCTATGCACGCCTGTAAGGTGGATAGTCATTCTCTTGAGCGCAGTTGTAAGTTGGACAAGCGTGCTCAGAGGCGCGCCTGTGTAATGAACAGGTTCACTCATGACCGTGTCTGTGTAATGAACAGGTGCGCATATGTGCGCGCCTGTACAGTGAACAGGCGCGCATATGTGCGCGCTTGTGGGTAAAAAAACCGTGCCAATAAGGCAAGTTTGAAGGGTAAAAAAAGGAGTCTTTTTGATGCATTGGATGGTTGCATAAGATGATATAGGACTCTGTGTTGTCTGCAGGTGGTGAGTAGTGACTATGGCTGTTCGGTGGCATGAGCGAGACTGGTCGCAGTTACGAGATGCAGTGGCCAATGAAGGGCTTGAGGTGCACGCGACTTTAGCAACCTGTGGGTTGCTAAAGTTCTTTGAGTTCCCGTTGATACGGGCATAGGAGTACTTACTCCAGTTCTTGCTCCAGATGTGGAGTCCGGAGCTGCACTGCTTCCTCGTGCGAGGAGAGCAGATCCCCTTCACTATGGTGGAGGATGTCTATTTTTTGACTAGGCTCCCCTTTCGGGGTATGCCCCTACCGACAGAGCCTGTGCTGCCAAGGGACACAGCCCTTGCTATGATCGTTGAGCGGTATTGCTCAGGTGAGAACTACATGTCTGGGACTGTAGTGAGTGTTAGTGGTATTGATTCCCTGGCGCATCGTTGCATAGCGGCGATGATTGTTCAGGTGTATGGGTCACTTGCGACCCAATGGATTAGTGGTGGCCAGCTGCTGGTGCTGGAGAGGGTGGTGGTGGGCCGTGAGTGGTTCGCATGGGGATTGATGCTACACGCGCGGATGATCACGCAGTTGGATCGATGTCGGTCCACAGGTACAGGAGAGTTCACGTTTGGGTCTATCCTGGTTTCCTGGTTCTTGGAGAGGGTGTCGATGCTGTGCCCGAGGGTTCTACTGGAGGCGCCAGGGGTGCGAGAGCCACGCTTGAGGCGGTGGTCATCAGTTTTGGTTCACCACGGTGGTGGTGAAGGTGGCCATTATTTTATAGTGCAGGTGGCACAGATATGGCGGAAAATGCCGCAAGTGATACTTCGGTACCCCTATGATGGGGTTGACTTCCGGGGGGACCCGGACATGGTGTTGCCTCCTTGGGAGGTTTTTTACCATCGAGGTATGTTGAGTACTATGTCTGTTGTGATTTATGTTGGCTTTTGATATACCAGTTCATATGTGATATAGACGTTGATATGATCGTTTGTTTGTTGTTTTGTGCATGTGAAGATGTGGCACCTCGCGGGTGCGAGGTGGAGTGGCAGAGACTGCCGCGTGGAGAGAGACGTCGACTGGATGAGGCCACGGGGTGACCAGCAGAGCCCGAGAAGGCAGCGAGGAGGCGTCGGTTCGATGACCCTGGTGCGGGGCCATCACACGCTCCTCTGGCAGCGGCCGGAGTTGATTTGGATGATATACGCCGTCGTCTGGAGACGGTGTTACAGGACGTGCCTGAGGGCATGTGGATACGCATCCAGGATGAGGGGTTCCTAGAGTAGTGTATAGGATTACCGCCACCATGGCGGGGTATAGTGCGACGAGTAGATGTGCTCGTCGCGATGACTAGTGGACGCCTGCCGCCGAGGCAGGAGGGTCCTGTGGGTGTTCCACCACCACCGCCTGGGGTAGGTGGGGGTGGGTCACCACCTCCTCCTGAGGGAGGGGCAGGTGGGGGTGCGATAGAGGCACCCTGATTGATGTATGATGTATCTCTTTTTGATAGGCTGGTGAGCCGGTTGTTGTACCGAGGTGCTGTATGGGCCTGCAGGTACATGTATTTTTGGTATGTAAACATTTGGATGGCCTGATGGGCTGATATATATATATGAGTATACATATTTTTCGATCTTGATGTTGTCTACATGTGTTTTTTGTTTGATGATTATGATGATGTCTATTCTATCTATATGTTGTGACAGGATGTATGAGATGTTTATGTATGTGTAGCTTGATGTGATATATGCCAATCTAACACCATGTTAGCTATTTCATCTGTTGTTTGATTCAATTGTCTTGGAATATGTGTAAATGTAATGGAATCAAAATGTCGAGATAACAGTCTAACCTGCAGGTATTTGCGAAAGAGGCACAGATCGCGTACACGGTACTCATTATTGAGCTGGAGAATGACTAGTTGAGAGTCGAGGAAGACGCTAAGGTGACAAATATGATGACATTGGGTGTCGTCCAAAAGGCCAATGACAGCAGTATATTCGTCTTGGTTGTTGGTGGCTGGCCCCAAACATATGCCACTGGAATGTAGCATTTTGTGTGAGGGGGTATAGAGAGCCCAAGCAGCCGAAGTGAGATTTTGTGTCTAACGGCTGGTGCCGTCAATGTAGCCAATGTGGTAGGTTGGTGGAGGAAGCATCTGTCAATAGCACAAAGGATAGTTTAGATGAGAGGGAAGGAGAAAAAAGATTAAAAATGCTAGAAAACAAGAAATAACCTAAAGTAGAATGACTACTTCTAAGCATAAAATTTCTTGAGATATAACCCATTGACGGGTTCTTTGAGAGCCAGGCCTTCGGGGGAGGCCAAGATGTATGCACCTTTGGTGAGGCAATGTTGGATGATGTAAGGGCCATGCCAAAGTGATTCAAATTTGCCATGGCCAAAGTTATCATGAGCGATATCATAGGCCAAGACGAGGTCGCCTTCTCGGAATGAACGAAGGTTGACATGGTGATCAAAGGTAGCTTTGGATCATTTTTTAGCTGCCTCGTTGTTCTGTAATGAAGATCGACGATCTTCATCCAGCAACTCCAACTTCAGCAAGCGCTGCTCCATTGGAGCAGTGTCAGGTAATAGCTCAATTGTGGTGCGTAAGGTGGGAATTTCGCACTCGATGGGAAGAGTTACCTCAACCCCATGGACTAAATGGAATGGCGTGAAACCCATAACAGTCTTTACTTCCATTCGATAAGCCCATAGTGCAGAAAATAACATATGATGCCAATTGGTTTTATGTTTATTAACCGTGCGCTGTAACATGGTCTTGAGGACTTTGTTCACTGCCTCAACCTGTCCGTTTGACTGAGGGTAATATGGTGAGGCAAACTCATGAGAGAAGCCTAACCGAGATGAGAGTTCAACGAAGATCTCATTCTCGAAGTGTTTTCCATGGTCGGAAACGAGTTGGAGTGGTACTCCAAAATGGGATATGACGTGGTTAAAGAAGAAGCGCGCTGCAGTGTCAGCGGTGTTGTTGAAAGTGGGGCATAGCTTCGGCCCATTTAGTGAAGTAATCAACGGCGACGACAATGTATTTGTGACCATTGCTGGAGGGGGGATTACAAGTCATAAATTCAATGCCCCATTTACAAAAGGGGCCGACAGTAATGATAGGGTGAAGAAGGGCGGGGGGAGCCCGGGCTTTGTTGTCATAGAGCTGACATTGCTCACAATGTTTCACGGCGTGAATGCAATCGTGAAACAAGGTAGGCCAAAAATAACCGGCTCGGATGATCTTCTGAGCCGTGGATATACTCGAAAGATGGCCCCCACATGTGCCGCTGTGGCAGTCGTTTAAGACTTTGTCGGCCTCATCAATAGTCAGGCAATGATGAAGAATGGTGTCAACGCCCCGCCGATATAGGATGTCTTCGATGAGGAGATAGCGGGGGGCCTGATGGTGAATTCGCCGACGATCATCTCATGATAGGTGGTTACCAAACTTTTGAATTCGTAGGTAGACGAGAAGGTTGCCATACCAAGGGTCATCAGAAGCGATGTAAAAGAGATGTTCGTTGGGAAAGTCGGTGTTGATGAGGGCACTGGTGGTGTCAGATGGGAGGGTTGTGACAAGTTCGGCGAGAACGAGGGCCTTCTTACTCTTAGGTGTTGAGAACTTGAGGTCATACTCCTAAAGGATAATGATGTAATGAGGAAATTTTTTGTTAACTTGGTGACGACTGAGCAAGTACTGCATAGGGTTGGAGTCTGCGACGACCTTGGTGGTGCGAAGAAAAATGTAATGGCGCAGTTTCTGGACTGTGAGGACAAATGCGAGAGCAAGTTTCTCTTCATGTTTATACTTCAAGGGTGGCCCTGAGAGGTTCTTACTAATGTAGTAAATGACATGTTCATGATTGTCATCTCCGATATGGATGAGGACGCCGGCTACTGATACAGCTGAGGCTGATACGTAGAGGATGTAATCGCGATTATAGTCAGGTGCACTAATCAGAGGTGCATTTGAAAGTGCTTCTTTGAGATCATCAAACGACTGTTGGGCATAATCGTCCCAGTGAAAAGGGATGTCGTGACGTAGTAAGCGGAGGAAACCGTGTGCGCATATGGTGTAATCAGGAACAAAGCGCCCGAGGAAGTTAGCTTTGCCCTGTAGACTCTGCAGTTGTCGTAAATTCCGAGGAGGTGGAATTTCGGTGATGGATTTGACTTTGAGGGGGTCTACGGTAATACCGCTTTGGGAAATGATAAAACCGAGGAGGTTCCCTGCGGTGACGCAGAACACACACTTGAGAGGATTCAAGCGGATGTTTTATTGATGACACCGTTGAAAAATGATTCGTAAATCATCGAGATGTTGGGTGCATTTCTTGGTGCGAGCTATGAGGTCGTCCAAGTAGGCGAGGATGATTTCAGCCAGATCATGAAATATGTATGTCATCGCCCACTGGAAGGTTGCGCCAACGTTTTTTAAGCCAAAAGGCATGACACGATATGTGAAAGTACCCCACGGGGTAATGAATGCGGTTTGGTATTGATCGGCTGGGTGGATTTGAATTTGGTTATAGCCGGAGAATCCGTCCATAAAGGAGAGAGCCTCGTGGCCGGTGCAGTCGTCGATAATCTGATCAATGAAAGGTGTTAGGAAATTGTCTTTTGGACATGCGTTATTGAGATCGTGAAAGTCTGTGCAAACACGGATAGTGCCCTGTTTTTTGTCGACGGGTACAAGGTTGGAAACCCATGAAGTGTAAGCGATGGGGTAAATAAACCCGGCTGTACGTAATTTGTCAATTTTGGCTTTGATAGCCGCGACTTTGGATGGGTGTAGCGGTCACTGTTTTTGGCGAACTGGTGTGATGTCGGGCCAGGTGTCGATGTGATGCTTGACAATAGATGGGTCGAGGCCGGGCATCTCCGTGTATGACCAGGCGAAAATATCTCTATATTCCTGGAAGAGGGCTTTATATGTGGCGATTTCCTGAGGAGTGCAAGCGTCTCCTATGATGATTTCTTCGATGACGTCATTCTTAATGGAAATGCTGATTTTGATGGTGGGGGAAATGTTAGCCATGTTTCCTTCTTCAAACGCATCAGGGGCAGGAATGGGATTGTTGAACCAATCGATAGGCCCAGATGGGATAAAATCTTTGGTTTTGACCGCGTAAATGGGGTTTTGGTTAGGAGGCATGTGGTATTCCTGTGGAGAGAAGAGGGCGCGATGATGTAGCGCATCCCAGGGAGAGTCTGGGCGGTTGAGCTCTTCGAGTATTTCCTCGTCGCATAGGAAACGCCGGGAATACAAGGGGTCGTGAGGAATGATTGTCGTGATAGTGTGATTGCCCCCTGATGAAGAAGCAGGGGGAACCATGTTAGGTGAGGGTGCGGGTTCACTTGACATAAACCATATATTGAAGTACTGAGGGGTACCCGTGGTGGTTGGATGGATAGTTTCCGTAGGGGAATGAGTAGGAGAGTTGGGGAGGATTGCAGGGTAAATCCTCAGAGATGTCATTTAAGAACCATGGAGGCGATGGGAGTGCCTCAAGATCTGGAGAAATGACATGAAGATCCTCGAGTGACGAAGTAATGTCAATTATCGCCTCAGCGGGTTGGTGACGCAGGGCTAATTGACATTGCCTGTATGCAAGGGTCATAGGACACTGGTATGTAAAATGAGCTAATGAATCACAGAGAGCACAAGGGCATCTCATACGTTCGTTGACTGAAGTAGTGACATAGCGAATGTCAGTGATATTTGTTGTAGAGGACGTAGCAGGGCGTGGGTTGTTCTGGAAGTTCTGGCGTACAGCCGCTAACGTCTGTCGAAAGCGTGGAAGTGCTGGGAAATGATGAGTGTAATGGCCATACTCTGAACATATAGCACAAGCATATTTGGTCCTCAACCCTTTACTACTGGAAGGATTGGTGGTAGTGGTACTTGCAGTAGTGACAGGTGTTGGTGGAGTGGGATTGGGGGGAATCAAATTCCGCAATTCAGGAAGTGATGGGCAATTATTGGTTTGGGGGCCCTCTTTCTCACAGAGTGTGCAAGGTGGTGGGATGCGTGGAGGAAGGGGAGCAGTGGGCTCCTTCTTCTTCCTCCTGCCCCCAGCTGTAGCAGGGGGGTTAGTGAGTGGAGGGGGAATGGGGGTAAGAATGGGAACTGTCATGGGAAGTCCTTCCTGTGGTCGAGGGACCATCTCTGGTGGGTGTAAATACCAAATTGGGATTGCTAACACCATATTAGGTAGTGTGAGCATTGCGGCTACCTGAAAAGATTCAATACCTGGGGGGGGGTAAAAGAAGGGAATTTGGGTGAGGGGTTGGGGTAGTGCTTCCCAAACGGGATTATGCCCCTAAGTGGATGTGGATTCGTGGACTGTTGAGGTCGACGAGTGCACAGAAGGCTCCGTCTGGAGTGGTTCTGTGACTATTGAGACGTCAGGAATGACTGAAGCCTCCTGTGGAGGATGAGCAGCCTCAGTGTGAGTTTTGTTAGATGAGACGACGCATACTTGATTAGGGGGAAGGAGTGGTGGTGCTCCATGGTATGTCCCTAACAAGGATGGATCTTTAAAAATTCCAGGACCCATCTCAACGAGTGGATATGCGTCTTTGGTGTGGACGAGGGGAAGAATGTTATCGAGATTGGCATAGGGGTTGGGCTCATAATGTGAGACTTGGTCGATGGTCACAATCTTTCCGTTGTGGGGGAACATGATTGTCTGAAAGACGGATGATGCCACTGCCTTCATAGCATACATGTATCGTCTGAACAAGATATTGTAGTCGAGTGGGGCGTCGCTAACTTCGATATCAATGAGAATGGTTTTGCCTCTGAGTTCAACGGGGACATTTTGAAAGAGCCCTTCGGGAGATGATGGTCATCTGTCATAAGCTCATAATGTGATGGCAGAGGGTATGAGTTCTGGGGAACCAAGCTTCTTCCATACTGTTTTGGACATGATGCATGTTGATGCACCTTCATTGATGATACACCGATGAACCGTGATGTTCCGTATTTTTACTGGTATTTGAATAGCGACCAAGGCGGGAAGACGAGGTTTGCAACTATCAAGGTCAAAGGTGATGAGTCGAGTATCAGCAAGGTCGACTGCCCCCAAGGTGGAAAGTAAAGATTTTCGTTGTGTAGGACAAGTCTGGAGGACTTCCAGGACTGACATGGCAGCCGAGGATTGTGCTAAATCGTCGACCAAGCTGTAGTTGTGAGCGGCCCTAGCCTGTGAATTGTGGACATTCCTGCGCAAGGGGATGCGAGGGATGCGTAGTGGTGGTTCGGCTGAAGGGAGAGGGATTACCAATGGGGGTCCCATTGGTGTAGGGTTTGTCTCTGGAGAGGTAGGAGTAGACTCAGCTGGATACTGACGATTCCTTGTTTGCAGAAGGATTTCTTCCTCACTGGTGAGGAGAATGGTACGCTCTACTGGATTGTTAGGGTTGTGGTATTGTCCCACTTATGGTGGGGGACACTGTGCATCCTGTTGGGTGTCTATCATGCCTTGATGTGGAATAGGATTTTGCAGTACGGCGGGAGGGGGTTGTTGCACATACTGTTGTGGTGCCTGCAGAGGGGTAGTTTGTGCAGGGGTAGGGGGAAGACTACCCGAGTCTTTCAACCATTTAAAATCAGCTATCTAGGGGCAATGGTGAGTGTAATGTCTGAACTCGCCACAAAGAGCACAAGGGTGGATGGTTTTAACATTATTTCACCCTTGGCATTTGTTGTTATTGCCCCCTTGGGGGTTTTGGTTCCCTTGGTTCTGGTTGCCCCCAGGTGGTTGGTGTTGTGGGGGTTGATTCCTGCCTTGACCAGGATTGTTGTTATTCCTGTTCCGTCCTTTCTTCCTGGTATTGTTAGATGGATGAGTTGGGTTGGCTGCATTTAATTTTTCAAAAGTCTGGTATTGTTGAGCAGCGGAAGGTTGAACAAAATTTACCCCTGCATGTGGATGTGGGGGAGCCATGGGTTGTGGAGGACCAGGAAAGGGGAAGTATGGATTTTGCGGTGGTACCGATCCATAGGGCACATAGGAAGGTGTAGTACTTTCAGTAGTGCTATAAGCTGATGTTGAGGGAATACCACTGCTTGTGGGAATAGGTGGATGTATGGGAGGTGTCGGTGGTGGTCCACTGATGGGTGGAGGTATAGCAACAGGGTATGGCTGTTGATAAGTGGGTGGGGGGTGATAAGGGGTGCCCCCATATATTGGCGGGTATTGAGGTGTTCCATACATCGGTGGTGGTTGGGGTTGTGGACCATGGTGTGTGGTGGCACCTATTAGTCCATCTGCTGAATGAGACATCCCAGGTTTGTCTTGGCCAAATGGCGCAGGTTTTGGAAGATCAGGAAGTACCGTGTATAAGTACCCTAACTGTGCATAGATGAGGTCATACTGTTGGGCCTTACTGATGGCTTCCTCTTCAGATTGAGGGAAGGTGGAAGCGACATCCTTTCCAAGGAGAGTGACAAGTGATCTAAGAAACCAATCGAGACACTGTTGCTTGGTGGTTTCTGCTTTACACAAACTACATTGCCTACGCCACTCATGAATGTGGTCAGCGATGTGGGTGGTTGAGGTCTGTTTGAAGTTAGACAGTAGTTCTAGACCATTGTCATGGTGGTTGGGTAATTGGAAGAAGGTCAAGAAGGCTTTGGCCAATGACTCAAAGGTCACATGGGACCCTGATTTTTCTTCGACATACCATTTGGCTGATGGGCCGGTAAGTGTGCGTTGAAATAATCGCAGTCTGACGGAATCATCCATAATGCTATTGGAAGAACACCATAGATGAAAGGTCATGACATGGTTGGCAGGGTCATCCCCTGCCTTTCCTTCAAACTTTGGTATGTCTGAAGGAAGTTTGGTGGGCATTGCAGGCCATGTGGCATCATGCAATATAGGATCATTCGTGAGCTTGGTGAGATCCGGTATGTTGAGAGAGGCCAAGTATGGCATCTGTAGTGGTGGGTGAGGGTTAGCTCCAACCATGTTGTGTTGTGAACCCGACCCTTGATGGGGACTAGGTGGGTTGGTACTCCCTCCTTGAGAGGAAGTGGGTCCTCCACTTCCGTGTAAAGGAGAGCGGGTGAACGAATGACCTTGGGAAGATGACCCAAGTAATGTAGAACCAAGCAAAGGTGATCCTAAGATGGTAGCACTCACAGGAGTGTGTGAAGGAGGTACCAATGAGCAGGTACGACCAGATAATCCCCCTAAGATAGGAGGGAGGTTGAGCAAGCGTCGTGAACGATGGGGGTTCTGTGGTTCCCCTATGATGTCAGACTAGATGTGTGAAATGTGTGCAACAAGTGGAGAGAGAAATATAGGAATCAAAAGCCTTTGTGTTGAATGTTTACACAATATATATATCCAAATCACACTGTAATCAGATGTGCATCATACATAAATGAAAAAGAAGCATATATGTGGGTAAGTGGGTTTTGTCCGCATGGGGGAATCAAAAGAAAGCAAATGCTCGTGTCCCAGAAGACGTAACGTCCTTCCTCTCAAATAGCACTAGCCCTTCCAATAGTACTCAATAGTGGGGTCTGAAGTCACCGGAAGAGACACTAGTGAAGGATGAAATAACTGGTTATAATGAGGGGTAGAGGGGGCAATATCCCGAAAGAGCTGGCGATACTTCCCAATAGCCACACAAAATCCA
>ML792329.1:225146-289609 GCA_009831015.1 Picea engelmannii | reverse complement strand
GAAAAGGGGCTCTTTAGGGCTCAATTAGGTCTTTGACCAGCCTACCATGCGGATTCAGCTCAGATTTGATGGTCAAATCAGGTTGGGAGCTGGTCCATAAGTGGTTGGGAGGCCGACCAATTCAATAAATGCGTCGTTTAGCAAGTGCGCGGGTTGTTTCGCTCACAGTCGTGCATCGTGCGCGCATGCACGCATTGTACGTTTATGTTCCACGCATATGCACGCGCACCTGTCTTCTGTAAAGTGCCCTTCAATTTTTGGTTACTTTTTATAGTTTTTGACCCTTTTGCAATGCTGTGAAATTAATCCAGTGCCATGAATGACTTCATTCCTGTTTTGACAATGCTGAGTTCTTGTTTCCATGTGCAGACGAAATTTCAGTGATAACAAGGATGATATCAAAGGGCTGGATGTCTATTTGGGCATTGAAGGAACAAACTCCATTGTACATGGAAAAGGAAGGGATGAAAACATGAATATGGCAGAGACCATCAAAAATTTGCAGAAGGATGTCTAAAGCTATAAAACTGATAATGAAAGGCTTATGAAAGCTAAGGAGCAAAAGGATGACTTCAACATGAATTTATTGTAGAGCTTGAACATAATAGAAATGGAATTGGACAAGGAGAGTGGCTCAAGAAAATCTAGAAGTCATGGGTCTCATGATGAGAAAAGAAGAGGAGAAATGAACAAAATCAAACCTCCTACATTTGATGGTGAACACAAGAAGGATGAAGATGCAGAAACATGGTTTCTGAGCATGAGAAAGTATTTTCAATTGCATAATTATTCTTCTCATGTAGAAGGTATAATTTCCATCTATCAACTCAAGGGAAAGGCATCCATATGGTGGGATCATCTTGTGCAGGTGCAGCACATAAAAGAGAAAAGTGTTACTTGGAGGGAATTCCAGAAGTATTTTGAGAAGAAATACTTGACTAAGAGATATTATGACAAGAAAATGAAAGATTTCTTTGAACTCAAGCTTGGAAGTATGACCATAGATGAATATGAGAGAAGGTTTTTAGAATTGTTGAAATATGTCTCTTCATAAAGGATGAGACAGTTAAGATTCAGAGGTATTTGAGTGGATTTCCATCATCGGTGAAAAAATACAGTATGATGATCCCAAGACATTGGAGGAGACCATAAGGTGATCTAAATGCCTATATGATCATCCAAAATCAAGGCCAACTTTCCAAAAAGATTGGGAAGACAAAAAGAAGTTCAATATGAATCAGAGGAAGAAGGGAGCTAAGCCACCATTCTTCAGAAATAATACTCAGGGACAAAAAACTCCTAGATAACCCAGAACAATTGAGAGAGGGGGTCAAAGGCCAAGTCAACCAACTATTCAATGTTGGGGTTGTAAAGGGGATCATATGTTCAGAGATTGTCCTCACAAAGGTGAAAAAGGGAGCATTGTTCACAATGTACATCAAGCTGAAACATGGAGGACATGACCAGAAATGTACCAAGGATCTATGTAGCCCTAGACAATAAGAAAGAAGAGTATCAGTCACATATGATTGAAGTGGAAGGTATGATTGAAAACCAAACCATTGTTATTTTAATTGATTCAGGATCTATTCATAGTTATATAAATCCTAAGATGGTGTAAAGTTTGCATTTTCCAAGAAGCAAGCATGGAAAATCTTGGTTGGTGCAGCTGGCTAGATGAGCCAAAAGAAAATTTAATGAGATGGTTAAGTCATGTCTTATGGACATGAATGGACTGAACACCACGACATATTTGAACATCTTGCCTTTATGTTCCTATGACTGTCTAATTGGGATGGATTGGTTGGACCAACATCATGCCATCCTAGACTGTCATAACAAGGCCTTTACTTGCTTGGATGAGGAAGGGAACCTAAGGAAAGTGCATGGAATTCCCAGGATAGTGACCATCAGAGAAATTTCATCATTGTAGCTGAAGAGATGTTACAGAAAAGGGTGTCAAATATTTGCAGCACATATGGAAGAGACACCTAAAGATAAGGTGCCAAATTTGGAAGATCATGTAGTCCTGGAATATTTTGAAGAGGTGTTCAATGAGGTACCAGGACTACCCCCAAAGAGAGATATTGATTTCTCTATAAATTTAATGTCTGAAGCAACTCCAATGTCAAAGACGCCTTACAGAATGAGTACACCAGAGTTGAAGGAGTTGCAAATGCAACTTGAAGATCTTCTAAAGAAGGGGTATATACGCCCAAGTGTGTCACCTTGGGGTGCCCCACTCTTGTTTGTAAATAAAAAGGATGGAACATTAAGATTGTGCATTAATTTCAGAGAGTTGAATAAAGTGATTGTTAAGAACAAGTATTCTCTGCCAAGGATTGACAATCTTTTTGATTAATTGAAGGATGCAAAGATATTTTCAAAGATAGATCTCAGGTCAGGATACCATCAAGTAAGGAGTAAAGAGGAATATATCAGCAAGACTTCCTTTAGGACAAGGTATGGTCATTATGAGTTCACAGTGGTGGCATTTGGGTTGTCAAATGCACCAGTTGTTTTCATGTTCTTAATGAATGGTGTTCTCAAGAATATTTAGACAAGTTTGTAATTGTCTTTTTGGATGAAATTCTTATATACTCTAAGTAATAAGAAGAGAATGAGCATCATTTGAGAATGGTGTTGCAAGTATTAAGGGAGCATAAATTGTATTCCAAGTTGAGAAAGTGCTCATTTTATCAGAAGAAAATTCATTATTTGGGGCATATCATTTCAAAGGATGGGATAGGAGTGGATCCTTAGAAGATAGAAGCAATTAGGGAATGGTCAGTTCCAAAGAATGTGATAGAGGTAAGATAATTCATGGGCCTTGCAGGCTACTATAGGATATTTATTGAAGGATTCTCAAAGGTTGCACACCCAATCACTTCCTTGCAAAGAAAGGGTGTGAAGTTTCATTGGACATTGTATTATGAAAAGAGTTTCCAACACTTGAAACAATTATTAACAAGTGCTCCAATACTAAGGATTGTAGACCCAAATGAAGACTTAATTGTATGGATAGATGCATGTAAAGAGGGACTTGGTGGGTTCCTCAGTCAAAATGGGTTTGTTATATGTTATGAATCAAGGAAGTTGAAGGAGAATGAAAGACACTATGCCACTCATGATTTGGAGTTGGCAACCATAGTGCATGCCTTGAGGAAATGGAGACACTACCTCATGGGGAAAAGGTTTGAGCTAAGAACAAATCATAATGGTCTGAAATATTTATTTGATAATCCAACTCTAAATGATAGGTGTTGTTCTTGAGTTTATACTTTAAGGCTCTAAAGTATACCATCAAGGCATCCGTAAAGGTAAAGGTAATTAAAGGATAAGAATCAAAGTGAACAGTAAATCAGAGTTGGTTTATGAACTGCCTCTATCTAGCTTCCCATTGTTCCTAGATGATGATATCTCTCTCGATAGCTGCCCATGAATGTTCTAATTCAACTCGATTAGTTTTTGTTTGCAGAGTAGTATTAAACAAGTTCAAAGCAATGCTAGTTTGATCTTGGAGGCTAGGTTCTATGTTGGGTTGTCTATTATTTGGGACAGTCATGGTAAATAAAGTTTTATTTAAAAATGAAAAGTTTGAAGATTTGTTGCTTCAGTTTTTAAGGGATGAAAAGAGAAAAAGAGTTTTAGAACTCAAAATAATAACATAATAACAATTGAGGCAGTTTCTTGTACTTGAAACAATTTTGAGAATAGTAAAATAACAAAGTAACACTGCTGAGAAAATATGAGGCTTTAATCACGAAAGAATCTCATATTGTAATAGGAGGCAAAGAGGAAAATGATATTTCTAATGAAGTGTAAAATATAATCATTCAAATGACCTGCAGGTCTTGAAACTGTTGATAGCAATCACAGAGGAAAAATTGTAAATGATTTAATAACCAAATCAATTCAAACTACAATAGATGTGCGAAATAAACTTATAGTTGATCATTCATTAGAAAGACGTAAGAAGAAAAATATTGAAAAATATTGGAAATAGGGTAAAAGAACACATAGCTTCAAGTTGACAGAATTCAAAATCTCGTCTATATTATTTATATCATAGTGGATTGGAAAACTTTTTAATACAATCGACTCTCTCAAAAACCAAAAGCCTTTTTTCAGTCTTATGAAATTGTATTTATACATAATCACCAAACCTTTTTCCCGTTGGTGATTAACTAACTTCCTAAGACTAACGGTTACATGAATGGGCAATGTCGAATCATTTACATTTCTATTTTAACTGCTTTACTATTCCAATGATGAAAATATTCAAAACAATATTTCATGTCTGCGTTGATGAACCTCCTCCTTCTGCTTTAAGACAGTGAATAGAGGTTCCCAGAAACTGTACTAAAAATCTGGGAGCTTCTGGAATATCCTTTGCTTCAAATAAGAAAAACTTTCTCTGTAGTTCTGGTAGACGGTCTTCACTTATCTTTCTTATGAACTTAATAGTTTGTAGTTTTAAGTTAGGCATTACTATCCATTTTTCAATTTGAATGACATTGATTACCTTTATTTGTGGAATCTCTATCTGAATTTCTTCCAAATCCTCTTTGAATCTTAACTGATGCTTAACAATGTTAATTTCCCCTAACAACCCTGAACAGTCATTTTTTCCAATGTTCAATGAAGTTTTCTCTAAAAGGTCAAAAATTTCTTGACAGTTGTCATTAAATTCTCTAGTCATTCTTTTGTTTTCTGTGAGGTTTTCCTCCCATACCTTGAGTATTACATCACCTTCAATCTACTCTGAAACAGATAGCTTTTGAGCCTCCCCGAAATCCTCTTTTGTTGAAAGAGCCGCTGCTTTTTGGAAAGTTGCTCTGGCTGCTTTCACTTCTCTTTCTTTCTGGAGAATATTCTCCAAGGATTTACTTGTTTCCTAAAAGTAATTCTAAAAAAATTCTAGATTGAAAAACACTCCCTGTTGTTCTTTTTCTATCTTCATATGTATTTCTAATACCTGGGCCTAGAAGATTTCAAGCTCTACCACTTGATTTGAAATGGAATTAATCTTATCTTGTAATTGTTTATTTATTTCCTCTTGCTTTATGACTTGTGCTTGAGTGACCTGTATTTTTTTATTTGCTTCCTCTAAGCTTGCTTTCAGTTTTTGAATCTCTTGAATTTCATTTAATCTATCTCGTTCTAGACCCTTTTTTATCTCCCAACTGATATTTCTTTTAGTCTCTTTTAATTTACCCTGTAGCTAAGCTATGATCTAATCTTTCTGCTCCAACATAGTTGTCAAACTACCCTTAGAATATAAATTTGTCGATGCTAAGGCTCCCATTGTGCATGTTATTTTTGTAGCGAATTCTCCCTCTTTAAGTTTTTTTCCATCTATAATGATCTTGTGATTTTTAATCATCATATCTCCCATTGGATGCATCTCCTATTTCAAGATAGCCTTCCTCTTTTTACTGAAAAAATAATCGGAGGAAGGAATCTGATCTCTAGAAATAGGCTCAAGATCACTAATGTATAGAGCTCCTTCTTGGGGGTTTCCATAAGTAGACTGCAATGGAGTCAAAGAAATAATGGGACTTCCAATTTCTATCGATGTTGTTCCTCCTACTTTTTTTGGAAAAATCTCAGGGATTTCTGAGGGTATTTCCAAATCCTTTCCTTTCCCTGCCTCTGATTTTTTTGTCTGAGGAACTTCTGTTTCCTGTGAAGGCATTTCAATTTCCTTCATTTTTCCTTTGTATTTAATTTATCCTGTACATCTATTTCAAAGCCTGGGGGAGGCCCTTCCTGCTCTAGAGGAGGGGTCATGGATTCACCCTGCAAAATTTTTGGCAAACAACTTTACTTGTGACTTTGGAAGAACATGAAACCAATCTGTAAGTTGGGTGATAAGACCCGTACTCTATTCAATACCTCCTCATAAGTTTTAACTTCCTTGAATATATCATCATAAACACATTTTTCGTGTTCATAATATTTCATATTACAGTGCATCAAATGTCTGCTTACTAATTGATAAGGATCATGCTTTCTGTGCTCAATATCTACCAGTTTTATTTCTTCTAATGCTTCGACTTCCACTTTAGAATGGCCTAGGTTTAGTAGTGAAAATTTCCTAACATACATAGGGAAGATTGGCCAGGGTTTCTTTTGAGCTACCTTTAGCTCTATTCCAATACCACCCTTCACTATTTGATGTTCTACCTCCCTCAATACTAGTCTGTCTGGGAGGAATTTCGGAAGTGCGTGAGGGGGGATTCAACACCCATAAACCCTAATGTAAAAGAAGTTTTCATCAACAAACCAGTCGGCTATTGCTTTGATATTTTCTGAGACTGGCTCAGAAATGCGAGGGGGTTCACAACCATAAAACATTTTATGCATTGGAATTATTATGAAATGACAAATTTCATAAAATGCATTCTTAGCATTTTCTTCCCATAACACAGAGTGATACTCATGAATGGGTTCGGGGCAAGTTATGTTCAAACTCCAATTCATCAGGGGAAAAGGAGTCACAAAGTAGATTGCGTCCATAATGTACGCTGACATGTAAAAGGCCACTAGCTGACCTTTAGATTTTGCAACTCTGTAATTTGATACTTCTTGAGCTAGGTTATTAGACAAAATCTTACTCTAGTTAAAAGTATATCCTTCTGAAGATTCTTCTAAAAAGGGCACCCATTCTGTAGGAAAATGGCAGGGATTCTTTTTCCTGAAAATTATACATAGCATAATGCCTACATAGGCCATGTACTCGTTCAAAGATGTTGTGGCATAAACCCCATGGGTATCGACCCTAAACTTTGATGGACATCTCCACCATTCTCTGATTAAATCGGGATAAGTTCGGTCTGCTTCAATACACACCTTCCTCTGAAATTCAGCTAAAAACTCGGCATTATAAATGTACTTAGGATTTGGTGAGAGTTTATACATTACTTGTATATGTTCTAGCCTGAATGAGCCGACAATGACCCCTTGATTATTTAAAATGCTTCTTGTCGAGATATCAACCTTTTCCAAGGCCCAATTGATCATGTCGTTGTATGCCATAAGCCGAGGGTACGCTGCAATCTTATGAAGCTCTGATTCTGCTATATCCCGAAAGTGATTCTCGGAATCAATAGGAGAATTCTTGATTTCGTAATCTAGGAATTCAAAGATTTGTGACCAGGATTTAATTGAGTCAATGGCGTGCAGCGTAGTGTCGAATATGATATCTCCTTCTGGGTTATGCATCTCCTCTATATATTCACTCTTCTTCTTTGCTTTCTTTCATGCCATGACTTTATGTTAGATGGAAAACCTGTCACAGAAAAGGAGTGTATGAGCTCGGCTGAATGCGTCTTATGCTTGATAGTATGAAACAAAATATGTTGCTAATCACAGACCTTTAAACTCTCTTTTAATTCATTTAACGATGAAGGTACTGACGCAGCTGACAAGAATTCAATACATTGAATGCATTGGATATTTACTAAGATACGCATTAGTGTCACATATCCTCAGTTATCCTTTATTAAAGTGGCCGCATTTTGGTGTTTTTGAATTCAAAATTCGGAAAATTTCATTCAATCAGAAACTGAAATGTGAACAAACCTAAAAAGTTTGATTTTCATTAATCATGTTTCCAAAACAGAATTAATTTAGACTAAACACAGATTAAGAGTCGAGACTTTTCATTTCAGGATTTTGGGGATCGTGTTGACAAAAGGTATGTTATCGTTGAATCCTGATTTCTGAAATTGCAAAATCATGACAAGTTTAAATTAGGACTTAACTTCATTTTAGTAAATTAATTAATCAGTATTAAACCCACTTTGATTCTTTCAGGGCTTCGGAGATTGTGTTGACAAAAGGTATGTCATCGATGAATCACGAATCCCGAAATCGCAATATGATTAACTTAAGCCTTAAATTTTTGTATTAGTGAATTAATTAATCAGGATTAAGGACTAACTTCCAAAACAGGATTAAATCAGTTTAAACACAGATTAAGAGTCGGGACTTTGCATTTTGGGATTTTAGGGATCGTGTTGTCAAGAGGTATGTCATTGATGAATCCCGAATCCCGAAATCGCGATATGAGTAACTTAGTCTTTAATAATTAGTAACTTCCATATTTCGGGAAATTGGAGATCGATATTTTGCGATTGGAAACACATTAAAACATATGTTCTCAGTAAACCTCGAATTTCGAAAAAAATAAATTTAAAGGTTAATCTTAACTCCTTTAGGGTTTAAGCTTTTTGTGATTTAAGAAATAATTTTACAGAAAGCGCATCGGGACCTTTATAACATTTTTGGTTTCTTGCCTTTTATTATTTAAAGAATAAAGCTTATCGGGATTTCAATACTGGCCTTTTGGAAATGATAGTGAGGGTTATGCTTCATGAAAAGCCAAAACCCGAAAAAAGGAAGGTTTTATTTTTGAAGATAAAAAAAATTAATATATGTTTCAACACTAGGCAAAGTAGATGGTTAGAATTTCTAAGTGAATATGACTTTGATATAAAGCATATCAAGGGGGATGAGAACAAAGTGGCTGATGCACTCAACAGAAGAGTGGATGAATTGCATGCTAAAACCATTATCATGTACCAATCATATTTGAAAGATAGAATTATAGAGGCTGCCAAATCAGATTTGCAATACAAGGAATTAGTGGTAAAATTACAACAAGGTATTTTGCAACAGAAAATTGAAGAATACAAGCTAGATAATGATGAAATTTTCATGTACAGGGGAAGAATTTATGTACCAAATTATCAAGAATTGAAAAATCTGATATTGAGAAAAATGCATAATGTACCTTATGCTGGGCACCCAAGATATCAGAAAACTATTGCAGTTGTCAAAAGCCATTATTATTGACTAGGCATGAAGAAAGAGGTTGTTGATTTTATTGCCAGATGTTTGGAATGTCAAAAGGTAAAGGCTGAGCATAGACACCCAACTGGGTTTCTACAGCCATTACCCATTCCTGAGTGGAAATGGGAAGTTGTAACAATGGATTTCATCACTAAACTTCCCAGAACAAACAAGCAACATGATTCTATTATGGTAGTGGTGGATAAACTTACTAAAGCTGCCCATTTTGTTCCAATTAAGCTCACTCACAAGGAAACCAACATTGTTGATGATTATATGAAGGAAATTGCTCGATTACATGGCATACCCAAGACAATTGTGTCTGACAGAGATCCAAAATTTACCTCAAAATTTTGGAAGGGATTATTTAATGGATTTGGAACAAATTTGAATTCTAGTATAGTGTATCATCCAGAATCGGATGGACAAACAGAGAGGGTAAATCAAGTGATTGAAGATATGTTGAGGATGTATGTGATGAATATGCCATAAAAATGGGAAGACTACCTACACTTGGTAGAGTTTGCTTATAACAATGGGTACCAAGCATCTCTAAAGATGAGCCCATTTGAGGCACGTTATGGCAAAAAGTGCAACACACCCGTAAGTTGGGATAACCCAGCAGATAGAGCAGTGGTTGGGATAGATTTGCTCAGGGAAATGGAGGAGAAAATGATAAAAATAAAACAAAATTTAAAGGTTTCCCAAGACAGGCAGAAAATCTATGCTAACAAAGGTAGAACTCACAGGGAATTTAAAGTGGGTGACCATGTATTCTTGAAAGTGAAGGCCAACAGAAGTTCCCTGAAGTTGGGAAACTATTCAAAGTTGGCAGCTCGCTATTTTGGTCCATTTGAAATCCTAGAGAGGATTGGTCTAGTTGCTTATATGATTTTATTTCCTGCATCTATGTCTGTTCATAATGTATTCCATGTATAATTGCTCAAGAAGTATATACCTGATGCTAATCATGTTATTGATTGGAATGTGATTCAAGTGGAGCAAGAAGGCACTTTTCAAGTGAATTTGGTACACATTATGGATCAGAATCGAGCTATAGGGATTGTAAAGGTCCAATGGACCAGGTATGGTCCTGAAGACGCTACTTGGGAGCATGAGGATGCAATGCAGGAAGAATACCCGCATCTTTTTGAGGATTTTTGAAATTTTGTTGTATATGGGTACATGATGCACTGAGGACAGTGCATAAATAAGGGGAGGGGATTGTAATATCCCTAGGTTGAACCCATTGTAATGTAAATGAAAATGTACTTAAGCTAGTGAGTTGTTTGATATCATTTTTTTGTATGCACATTTCATGGCATAGTGCGTGCATGTAATGCGCAATAAAATGAGGAAGTTTGCACATCCTAGGATACCGCACGTAGCAACATAAGTGTGCACGATTTTGAGGCCAGGTAGCCTTTTGTGTATATGCTTCTTTTTATAGGATGGTGAGAAAGTTATTATAACCTAGGATGCTTATGTTTGGATTAGGCCAGAGAGCCTAGATGTTAAAGGCCAGTGCGCCTATTTTTGTCTATGTCTCATAATTAATATAAAATACATCGATGCATGCAGACTAACCACGATAAAACATATGGGAGAATAAACTCCACTGGTTAGGGAAAGGGAGGGGCCTAAAAGTTAAGGAAAAGGGATAAGATAGGGAGCTTAAGCCAAAAAGTAATATTATATTAATATTTCTTAAATCATAAAGTCTGGATAATTATTTTATCCTAAGTTCTAAAGTTGGGGACAAGTGGGTGAAAGTATCCCCCAACATGACAAGTGTCAAGTTGGGACATGCATACATATTGTTGGGACTTAGTTCATTTTCCCATCTTTTTCCATTATTCTTCCCATCATTCCATCCATCATTCAGGCATCTAGTTAATCATCCATGATCATGCACACACCCATTGAGCTATCCTTCATATCTTCATGACTATACCTAAACCTTTATCCATAGCCATTTTGTGTTGGTGTATCTAGTTAGCTTGGGAGTTGGACTGAAGAAGCGGGTTGTCAGGACTGTGGGATATTGAAGATGTGGGTTGTCAGGCCTGTGAGAAATTCTATGGGTGAGATAATTGTTGGGAATTTATTTCTTGAAGGTGATAAACTGCGACTACAGTGCTCTGAGACTTCCTTTCCAACCTGTTGCTGAATTCTAGAAAGGAAGTGGGGTAGCCAAAAGACTATTGAGTAGAGAAGGGATGAACTTCCTAGGTGGGACATGCATGTGGGGAATGAGGGACTGTAGGTTGTTAGTTTGATTTGGAACCTGAGATGAAGTCTTTCCTATTGTCTATGAGATTTTATCCTGGTTAGGAATCCCTTTACCCGGGTGAAGTTTAGTCCCAGCTCGAGGGTGACTCACTGTTGAGAGTGATGAATAGTGTGGCATAAGGCTGGGAGGTTCGTATAAGGTCTTCACACATTTTTTGACATTCTTACCAATATAAGTGCCCATTTGTTTGATAAATTTATATGTTACATTGTTATTTATGTGCTTTTTTTTATGGGTTATCATGTGTGCGGTTATAGCTATGTTTATTTGTATGGGTATTTCTTGTATATGATGCATGTATATCTTTATTGTTATTTTGGTGTGAATCCGTGTATTTACAGATGTATTTGTATGTTTATGTTTTACATATAATTCTTTCGCAAGAGTTTCGTGTGTATATATTTTAATTGCATTCGGTTCAATAATTTATGTGGCATAGCTTAGTTGGATACTGGGTATGTTACAATATGTTCCACAGAGAGAACATAAGAGTTCTCTAGCATAGGGTGGGTCGGCCTGGGTGTCCGGGGATGTTACATGTAGGAACGTTGTCTTCACATCCACATGTTCTATTTCCAGATCAAATTATGCAGCCACAGACATTAGTACTCTAATGGAAGTTAATTTTGCAATAGGGGAACAAATCTCACCGAAGTCAACTACTTCAACTCAGGAATATCCTTTCACTACCAATTGAGCTTCAAATTTCTTGACTTGAGTTGGTGCATTCATCTTCTTCTTGAATATCAATTTTCTACCGACTGGATTTCTTCCACTAGGTAACTTGAATAAGTCCCATGTCTCATTCTTGTGGAAGGATTCCATCTCTTTCACCATGGTGACCTTCTGGAGTTTTTATTAGGAAATTAGGAACACTTCCACACTAAACCTAGAAGAAGAGAGGAAGAAATATATAATCAATAAAGTAAATGACACAACAAGCACACAATACATAAATATTTTACCATGGAAACCCAAATTGGGAAAACCAACATTCCTTGAGAGTTCTACTTCTTGTTGTCTTATTCATTCAGAATAAAAGGTTACATGTCTAACATTGGCACACACCTAAGACACAATTTCCACCATACCCTGTTGCTTACACATGAACAACCCTGTATCCAATTAGACTTACATCTACATGAACAACAACATATTAAATTATTGATTGATTCATTATCCTTTATGGACTTACAAATCACCTTCTTTATAGGTTTTACAATAGGAAAAACCCTAAATAAAATGCACCAAAAAATGATTACAGATCCATGTAGATCATTGGCTACAAATTTGGCGAATCTCGAAATTTTGTTAGAGTCGAATACCAGGTTGAATTACCCATTGAGTAACAGTCATCCTTAATTCAATCTTAAATCAGTCGCCACATGCCCTCCTGGTGACCTCTTGTTGGTTGACCTCTTTGACTTGTTTTCCATGTCTTTACCATGTATATCCACCTCGAACTTCAACTTCAAATTTACCTGGTCGACTAACCTCGACCTTGGACTTTGAATTTACCTGATCGACTAACCTCAACCTTTCACTTGTTGTCGATCCACCTAGAATTCATCTTTTCCTAGTAGAACCACCTCTACCTTTGACTTCGACTATTAGTTGATCCACCTCTACTTTCACTGCAAATAATATAACAACCCAACATTCTCCCACTTCTTGTATTATTTGTTGAAACCACGAGATATTTAAACTTTCGTTCATATACCCAGGGAAAGAATGGCCATTGCATCTCTGCACCAAGAGAACTTCACAACACTCATAGACTTAGTCAACGAGTATGCTATGTTTTCCAACATGTCTACTTTCTTTTGCAACACCTTGTTTCTTTCCACCATGTCTTTTATGGAATGGTATTGTACATCAATGTTCTTAGTCTTCAAATGATAATCTTGGTTTTTTCCAGAAATATTTTGTTTTGACTATTGCAACTTATCTTCATAACACTCTGATCAAAACTAATTCCTGAACATATCCTTTACACCCATACTTCTTCTTTGCTTCCATCAGTGACTACCAGGTATTCATCTTTTTTTGTTGGTAGGGCTATGACCTCCTATCTCTTACTCATCTATTTGATTTCTACACTAAACCTCTTGAATACGTATCCATTGTTCTACCTCCATCGATCCAGATCTCCATCCCAGTCGACATTAATAAATCCATGTACATTTAACTCACTGTCACCTCTAGATCTTTCTTGGTAGCCTATAGAATAATCTTTTTTTCCACACAAATACCTGATTAATTGTTACACATCAATATTACTCACTTCAATGATGACCTATTGTCATCATTACAAGTGTCTCAAGTGTCTCACTTTGGCCAAAAATGTCACAAGTGTTGCAAACATCATATTGTCATATTGCCTATGTCGTGTCTCGAATGACATCACAAAGAATACTTGAAGACACCCTCAAAGACTAGTTAAAGAAGGAGAAATCATTTGAAAAAGAGTACAAATCCTTTTCCTTGAGAAAAAACACTTAAAAATGAATTTTGAAGGGCAACACTCCCCTACCCACTAGCAGGGAGTGCTAGCACTCCTTTCCCTCTTTTAAGGGAGCGTTGTAGTGCTCTGTGCCCCATTCTGGGGGAGCACTGAGATATCTTGAGGAAATCTTGGGAAGTGCTCCCCTACCAACTAGAAGGGAGTGATAGCACTCCTTTCCCTCCTTTGGGGGAGCATTGTAGCGCTCTCTTCACCATTATGGTGGAGTGTTATGTTGTTGTGAAAATAATGGGAAGATCCCCCTTATCTATGAAATCATTTGGATTTGAATCTAAGGTCAAGGCTGGATCTTAGAGAGGATCCACAACTGATGGAGAAAGATCCTTAACCTATCCCAAGAATATCTAAGGTGGTTAGGCCTCTCCAAGCTTATATAAGGAGGCCTTCTCATGGTGAAGAAGATAGAGGTTTTAGAGATACCAAACTTATGATCTCATGAGAAGTGGTATTAGGGGACATGGAAGACATAAAACGTATAATCTCATAAGGGATAATAATCAGTGAAAGGATGGTCATTTTGATTGTGGATCATTTGAGAAAGGGGTTGGACAAGGAGAGATGGAAGAGGGTGTTGCAGCTTCATCAAAGGTCTGTAAATATCTCTATTGAGTTCTCATTAATACATGTGCTTGGCCTGTTTCCTTCAATATTGTGTATACCTAAATGAACTTGTCTTTAATGGATAGATCTATTTTCAAACTAATTGTAGTAGAATAGGAAGCATTCTTTGTCTTTGATTGGATCACAGGACTTGTTGAAGAGCTTGAGGATCAGAGCTCAACTTGGACTAGACAAGCACAAACATCGCAAAAAAGGTACATCTTCTTCCTATTCTCTATAGATTAGATTAGATAGGTTTAAAGGGATGTCAGTGACCAAAGTTAGTACCTTTCTGTCTTGATCTTTGATATTTAGGGTCCAAGAGGGAATCCACTTATCCGCAGGGGGATTTTCCTGTAACAAAAAATGGCGACTCCACTGGGGACTAAATCTTTCAGTTTTGGTTTCCTTCACTGGTCTTGTTTTTGTCCTTTTCTCACTTTAGATCTTATTCATGCTATGTTTCTAATTCTTAGATGTGTTGTTGGCTCTTGGATTCATCCCATACACGCTCAATTTCATATTTTTCTTGAGTTTTTTTAGTTCTGGGCAAGTTTTTATTCTTCTGAGAGACTAGCGCTCCCCTACCTCTACAACCAGAGCACTATCACTCCCTTGAAGGATCCCACAGAGCGCTGCAACACTCTGGTGCACTTGACAACATAGTGCTGGCCTTGTTCTGCTAAAAAATCTTTTGGGAGTTGATCTCTGAGTTTAATTTTTTATTGATTCATCTGCTCAGAGTTATCACCATCTCAGTGTGTCTTTGTTTTGGCCTCCAAAATTTTGATTTCTAAGATTGATGATGTTTTGTTTGTATTTTTGATATATTCCTTCCTTACTTTGATTCATTCTTCTTCTTTGAGATTTGGAGTCGATCTACTACTTTTTTCATTATCTTTTTGAATGAAAGTTGTTGTAAGGAGATTGAAAGATCTATCCACTATTCCATTTGATCTTTGAGGTCATTTTCCCCAAGAAATTACTATTGTATTTACTTATATTTTCCCACCTTTCAGATAAATTTTATTTTTTTTTCATCATCCATTAGCCTTCTCCTACCTTCACTAGCAATTTCACCAATTTTTATGCATTCTGGGTGAGTTTTTCTTCATTGTTTTTTACTGTTTTTTGAATTTATGGGTGGATCAACGCCCCCCTATATGCCATATCAAAGCACTATCACTTCCCTACAGTGATTTATGGAGTGTTGCACCACTTTGTACCCTTGAGACAGGGAGCATCGGTCTCCTTTTGGGAGGATGTTTGCCCTTTTCTGCTCAGATTTTCTCAACTTGTTTTGTGGAAGTATTTACCCAGACTTCGTGACTGGTTTGTGAAGTTATTTAGGTTGATATTTTGTTCTTATCACCCCTTATTGTCTTGATTGGATTTTGAAACATTTTTTGAAATGTGAAATTTCCCTTTCTAGCTGCTTGTTTTGTCGGGACAATTTGAGTGATTTCTCTTTCTCTCTATCTTTTCTTGGATTCTTCTCTGCATCTTCGTGTACTCCTTGAATTTTTTTCAGTTGTTGAATCCTTGATTGAGTTCTTGTTAGAACAATTTTATACTTGTTTTATTTCAGTTCTCATTGCTTTGAGTGCATGCTTTGTTTGAAACCTTTGTCGCTTCGTGTCTTTTGCATCTTCATATGACTCTTTCTTCTGATTGAAAGTTGTGGAGCATTGACAGATTTGTATTTACTTTATTTATACATTATAATCAAGAAAATAATATAGATTCATTATTTCTTTTGGGTAGTGAAACTAGTTTTCATTTGAAGTTACGAAATTGCATGGTTTTTGTCATTTTTCAGTCTTAAAATCTTAAAAATTTTCCCCCTCACGGTCGGGGGGGGGGGCAAGAATTGTGTATTGGTGTACAGTCTCTTTGACTCATTTCTTGAAGATCTTGACATTGTTGAGTTTAATAAAAATTTTGGGACATTATGCATTTGGGAATAATAAAAGTTTTCTCTTTCTCGTAATATAGTTTTCATCGAAGTGAAATATTTGCATTCTCATTTCTTTGCATTGTTTAGAGTCGGTCAAAAAATCATTTAGTCCACTCCATGTTCCTCTGGAGTAAACAACAGCCTTAAAATCAAGCATTAAACTAAAATTTATTAGACATTTTTACATTTTATGTTAGAAAACCTACATTAGCTTAGGGTGTAGGGCTTTGGAATAGGTTGAAAGGATAACTTTCCAAATCTGTAAAACAAACTTAGCATCTTGTGATAGGGAGAGAAAATCCAATTTCTATATAAACTTACTGGGATCCCCCTCTCACACAGGGGTTAGGCACAAGGTCACATTTCAGAGAGTTACAAATATTATCCCTTTGTGGTTTTACCGTTCGTAGTGTTCAGATCGTATATTGGGGGTTCTTCTTGAGGCTTAACTGTATTCATTTGATCTCACTACTTTGTGAATTATGAATCCAGTCGGTGTCCTCTAGAGTTCTACTGGTACACTTGTCCTTATTTCTCTCAAAGGATTTCAGACTTCTTATCTTGCCCATATGTTCAGACTAGACTGTCGACTGTACCCTCCTAGGGGATGACTACGATTTGGTGTCCTTAGTAGCCATAATATTTAGGGTCTTTGCACAAGGTGATGGTGAAGGAAAGTCTCATTGTACCTAGAATAGATGTTGGTCAAACTCACTCAGGATCCTTGGAGGGTAAATCCACAATTACTGCATGGAAGCTTGCACAAAGGCGTAAGTCCATTAAGTAGGTTGCCAACGTAACTAATCCACCTTCTCTATCCCTGCCCCTTCCTATATTAATCTCATGACATTGGATTTCATCACCAACTAGTGGTTTCATTGTGGGAACTTTTGTTTGATTTTTTGCTTCTTATATTCATAGTGTGTGTTGTTTGTTTTACTTAGTGGACCTGAGGTCGAGTCAGTGTTAATGGCATAAACTCCTGGGAGTACCAATGGAAGAACCCCTTGTCCCACAGAACCTTTCAACTTTCCTTCTTTTGGAAACATTGGTCCTCCATACATTGCCACACTGAGTCTTCTGGGACACACCATCGGATTATCGGTTTGGTTGTTCCCCACTCTAGTGATCTTAAATCTTCCCAGTGATTTAGCTACACCTAATGCTTCAGGTGCAAGTACACAACCCACACATCAACCTCATGTCGACTTTCCTCCTTCTTCACCCATTAAGTCTCCTTCCCTTTCTCCTTCTTCACCTAGTGAAAGCTCTAAAGTGAGTATCCGGGTTGATAAGAAGAAGAAGAAACAAAAAGAGAAGAAAAAGAATAACCCAAAAAAGACCAAGCCTCCAACTACATCAGATGTTGGATCCAAGCAACTAGATACTGTTAATAGTACTAGGAGTGTTTATGAGGTCAAAAAGATTAAAATGAAGAATCTAAAACCCAAATTCCCTTGTAGTCTTTGTAAGGGTGACCACTTTCTGAGGGATTGCCCTGGTCTTCCCAAGGTCTTAGAAATGTGGTCCTCCATGTCATCGAGCCCTGCTCGACATGCTGGTGACACCCCATCAACTAGTGACATTAAGGTTGGTAAGAACAAGACAATTATAAAATTTCCATGTATGTTATGTGAAGGTGATCATTATTCTCACCTTTGTCCCCGTATGGACGAGGCTTCTTCTCTTTTGGAAAAGCTTCAACTTCCAACTGGTTATTGTAATATTTCCCCCAACCCATCGTTAGTTGATGGAATGGTCAATATGGTTCCATCCCCATTCAGTCTAGTTGATCAGGTGGTCAATCTAGTTTCATCCTCAGTTGAACCACTAACCAAATTAGTTGATCCAGTTCATCATCGATCAACCCCACTTTTCATATGAAAAGTGAAACCCAAGTGACTGATCCAGTCTTGTCATTAGTTAGTCCCACTCTTCATCTGAAGAGTGCCAATGTGGTCAATACCACTCCTCCTATGACAAGTGCTAAAGTGGTTGCTCCGGTCCCTTCATCGGTCAGTCTAGTTGATCATGTCATCAATTTGGTCATGTCCTTAGTCGAACCAGTTGACAAAGTGGTTGATCCGATCCCATCTTCGGTTCATCCCACTCTCTGTTAGAGAGTGAAACCCAAGTGATCGATCCATTTCGAGCTGTCGACCCCATTCTCCCCTTTGAGAATGAAACCCAAGTGGTCGATTTGATGTCATTATCAATTGATCCTACTCTTTCTCTAGAGAGTAAACCTGATTCTGACCATGTTTTTCTCATTGATACAGAATCTACCATGATGGGGGGTATTCCTCCTTCTCCCGTGAAACCCCCTCAAAGTAATGAGACCATACATTATGATTGGGGTGTGCTAACTGGACCTCATCTTCCCTCTCACATTCCTTTCAAGATTACAGTACAGGTTTGGGATGTTCCTCATGCACTGATAGATGAAGGAATTAGTGTTTTGTCCTCTATTGCTTGGCAAGCTTTGGGTAATCCTTAGCTTGTGCTGGTTACCCAAACTCTGGTCACTTTTAACAGAAGAACAAGTCACCCTTTAGGATTCCTTCCTCTGTTTCCCATAACTTTGGGAGGGAAAACTATCTTTATTGATGTTATGGTAGTCCAGGACCCCTTGGATTTTGATTTACTCCTTGGGCGATATTATGTCTATGCCATGAAAGCTATTATGTCCACACTTTTTTGAGTGATATATTTCCCTCACGATGGAATAATTGTGGCTATTGATCAACTTTCATGCGTTGGTCCTGACTTGATTACCAACCCAATGAGCTCCCTAAACGATTCTTATATGCAGATAGTATCGCCCCTACCACAGGTCAATTATGTGGCGTTATCTCCCATTCCTTCAGCTACCAATGAAGATGACTTAGATCCAACAGTTGACATGGTGATCTCTTCGGTAGGGTATTTAGAGCATTCTCTCCTTACCCCTGACGTGACCCTCGACATGTGTTCCTTCCAGAGCATTATTCTTCCATCCAATGAAAATATCTTGGAAGCCATGATCGAGTTTTATCCCTTGACATGGTTTCCTTTCATATAATTGTCCTCTTGGAAGTCATGATCAAGAATATTCCATGAGCATAGTTTCGCTTCTCTATGGAAAGCTCGTTAAAAAATGAAACAAAAATCTGGGGATTCAACCCAGAGCCATGAGAATAGTTCTTTTCATATGTCAATCTCATTAAAAAAATGAAAGAATCACCTTTCCTATTAAGTTGATTCTTTCTTCAGGTCTCACATTTGAACCTTCATTTCATCCACCCTTATCCTTTTTCTCCATCTAGTATAGAAATTGGTGACAACCTCAAAGTCAATGAATGAATTGAAGCTTGGGGGCATGTGTCCAGCCTTTGAGTAACATTCTGGAGTTATTCCACCAACATTTCAAGCTGGGGGTAGAGTACCAACCATCCATGGGTATCCCTACCTTTGGAAATTACGTTGGGAATTTACAAGCATAATTTAATTTTGTCTCAAGCTTGTGTAAAAATGAAACCAATACTAAGCTTAGTCTTTGTTCTTTCTCGTTCTCGTAAATACATCAGAATGTAATCGAGTATACTTTTATCACTTTTTTGGGCTCGTAAAGGTTATATGAAAAAGGAACCCCCTGAAGTCTCCTTAAAGCTCTTTTCAGACTCTCTAAACATGGAAAGATTTATAAGTGATCTTGCTTCCTTTCACACTCGTTAAAAGGTTTGAAAGGGCATCTTGCGAGTGATAGTTTATCTCTTTTTCGGCCTCGTGAGACTAACATTACGAAAAAGGACAAACCTGGAGTCACCTTTAAGTTCTTTTATGACTCTCTAAACATGCAAAATCACCGATTTTACCTTCTCTGGACTCATTAAAAAAATAACACATTGAAGGACCAATATGGGACCGAACCCTTACTTCTTCTAGTTCGTTAAACAAAGGAAGAGGGACTTACCGAAGGTGAGTTATATCGAGCATGTGCTATCCACCTCGAGCTCGTTAAATTAAAAATAGGTAATCGTCTATCTAGATGGGGGAAAATTTGAAGGAAGTGTTGTGAGTGGGAAATCCCTCTACAGACTAGCACTTAGGGTTAGATTATGCATGCAGAAAAGACCTAAAGATCTCTACTTTCTACCGTCGTCCCAGACCTAATCCCCATTATTCTTAAGCAAATACATAGTTAAATGAGCATACCTTATTATAGGCGTTTGATGTAGATCCCTCCTTATGCTTGAACATTTTTTGATTGCAGTTCTCCTCCCAAGGCGGACTTACATTCACATAAAACAAACAACAAACTTTGCATGCATTTGATCTATAGATTAATGGGTTAGATATTTCAATAAAAAAGTATACAATAAATCATAAAAACCTCAAATGGTGGGACGGGAAAAGTATCTCTTTATTATTAACTTCAACAAATCAACTTACAATGATGAAGTCGGCCCCTGCTCCATGAACTTGGTCCTGGGCTCCTCTTCTACTGTCCTCCAACTTCTTTGTTCTATATCTCTTTGCACAAGGAAGGATAAAGGGTTGGGACAAAGGGAATATGCAATTGGGTATAGTCTCTTTACTATGATTCTCCTCCTCCAAATGGGACCCCTAACCCTTCTTTTATAGGCTAGAAGAAGCTAGGTATTTGGGCGAACCCTCAGCCATGCATGGTCGGAAGGTTCAGTTAACTCACCCAAAGTTGTGTGTTCTATTGTCAACTTTCCTTTTTTCATGCTTTTGTAGGTACATGCGGGTTTTTTTGGGTCAGTGAGTGTGTACACACGTGCAATAATAGAGCAGGGTGCATGGGCCTTTATAAAAAGTGTTTTTAAGAAGAGTTGTTCAACAGTGTTTTGGCAAAAAAGGAATCTGAGATGGTTTGATGCCAGGGAAGCTTGTATGGCACAAATTAGGGTTATAACAGATGCCCCCTAATGTTTGAGGTCAGAAGAGCATCTGATGGCTGAAATACATTACCAATCTTTACTGATGTGCCAAACAAGTGAGCCTAGGGACTAGAAATCGGGAGGCATCGTTTACAAAAATAACAATTGTCTCACCGAGGCGGGCATACCCATGCTCAGGATAGAATAAATGCATAGATACCAATCAAATACACTATAGATCCATGTCATATAACTATATAAAGTGTATCCATGAACAATACACAACAGAGCTACATCTCGAAATCAAAAATATATACATGTAGAGTATCCATCTTCATAGAAGCTGATAAGGCCTGATGGCTGGAGATGAGGTCTTCAGAGCTTGAGAAACAACTTCAAAATCTTCAAAACTTGGTTAGGAGTGTAATATGAGTGTATGACTTCACTACCCAGAGGTATTCGATGGCTCGTCAATCATGGACTAGAGAATCTTGATGATCAGACTGGGCTTCATTGACTTCGAAAAAAGACTTGATTAGATGTTCAGGATGGCTGGGTATGAGAGCAAGAGACAAACTATAAAGGGGATGACTCAAGCTTGGTAAAAACTTCCCTTAGACAATAGCACGAAAAAATGATGAGACTCAGGCAGCATGGAATTAATCAAAAGTTCACGAGGCAGGAGGCAACGCAAACTCTCTATATGTTTGGAAGAATAACCAAATGGAGGAGGACACGACTCTATGTAGCAAGAACAACTTCCTAAGGTCACATTAAATCCCAGAATTTGACAAAAAAATGGAGAGATGTGCTTTATCCAAGGGCGACTTATTGTGTTGCCAATAAAGAAAATACTTTTCCCTTCCTCTTTTTGGGGTATATTTGATTTTTTTGTCTTTTTCAATGATTTTGAAAAAAATAATAAAGGAATGTTACGTTACAATGGAGGAACGAATGTTACAAACATACAAGTTCAAGGTGTAAGAATAGGATTGATGTTTAGAATAATGATACTCGGGAAAAATCCTCTGGAGGCCAAGGGTGTTAAGACGGAGAAGCAACATGCTACAAGGCTTGTGTATAAGGTATCCTTCAGATGGTTCAGTTGGGAGAAAAATGGAGCCAACATTTAGACCAAAGACATAGGTATGCAAATGCGGTTAACAAAACACACAATGGTAACATCCTTCGATGTAAGTTTAACGAGCCCAGAGAAGGTAAGCTCAGTGGTTTTTCATATTTAGAGAGTCTGAAAAAAATAAAAGGAGACTCCATTGGGGTACCATTTTCAAAGATAGTCTAGTCGGTTTGAAAAAGGGGTAAACTAGCACCGACAATATGTCTATTCAAAACCATTTTAACGAGTGTGAGAAAGACAAGATCACTCGGCCATTTTTTCATTTTTAAGGAGTTTGAAAAAAGATTAACTATGGACTCCACCAGGAATGTTCTTCTGGACGAGTTTAACGAGTGTGAGAGAATAAGGTCACTCAATGATCTTTTCAATTTTAGGGAGTCCTAAAAGAGCTTAACTATGGACTCCATGGGGGTTCCTTTTTCGTAAATTTAGTCCCCCTGGCCCGAAAAAGGGTTAAAATCATACCTGAGAGTACTCTTCTAGAGAACTGAAGTTCCATAGAGTATACCTTTGTTCGTACAGTTGACCGTCTGGACCAAAAAAGGGGTAAACTACCGCCGAACAGACATGACTTCAAATTTCAGTTTAATGAGTGTGAAAGGCCACAAGATCGCTCGACAATATTTTCATGTTTAGAGGGTCTGAAAAGGGCTTAAAAGAAGACCTGTTATATCTTTTGGGAGTCCTGAGGGTGAGGTCAAGAGTGAAAAAGAATCATGAAAATGAGGCTCAAACTCGTAATCAGGAAAAACAACAAGGACTCCTGAGCCTACAATGATTCAAATCAACATGGACACCATAATGAAACCAGGATCTACCTAGGGCATCCATGTTCTGGTAAGCTCTACCACCAACTTGCAACACTTCTAAAGCAACATTGATGGTTCCATGTCACAACCTGATGGGATCGATCCTATGGCAAAGGAAAAAAGACAACGAGATACAAAAGTCAGGGTAGAAACCTAACCTACATGCTCAAGTTGATCTTTGGAAATTTTTTCCATGGACCGTCGAAAATTACCCAAAACACCAAAAAAATGTCCCGATACCCGATCATACCCCCCCAATGCGACTCCTGAATCACTCTAAATAGTTTTTGGTTTGAAAAACATGATAAGGGGGGCCAAAAAAGTGACAAAAAAGAGGCCAAAAAGTCTATAAATAGAAGTTGGTAGCTCATTATCACCATTGTTGATTTGGAAATTGACTATGGAGCCAAAAAAAACCCTTTGATAAAAGCGGTGATTCTGGGAGCTACAGTGGACGAAACGACCATCAGTTTGGACCAAGTAAGTACCAACTCTCCTATCTTGCAATTTAAATATTTATTTTTGCTTTGGGTTCCATGTTTTGGGGGGATGTTGACCTTCAAAAGGTCGGCCCTAGGTCCACATGTGATGTCTTAGGATAGGCTGCGTGTACATTCGGGCAGAGTAAACTATGCACGCGTGTACACGTGACTATCAACATTACAGCCTGCGTGGACCCCCCTTATTGAATGAAAAAAGCTTAAAAACAAGGATTAACCCTCCTGAACCTTGATGTTTTGTAGGATGTATGTTCACTGGAGAGAAAGAGAGCATGAGGAGGTAAGTGAGTTGGTCGGGGAAGACCCCAATGCTGTGGCTGCCTTGATGCAATGTGGGTTGCTCAAGTTCTTCTTATGTCTTTTTATGCAGGCACAACCTCGGCTACTGAATGCCTCGTTTGACTATTGGCATCCACATATAGAGGCATTCATGTTAGAGGGGTAGTCACTATAGCCACAACATACATGCCCCTCACTTACCTCCTCATGCTCTCTTTCTCTCCAGTGGACATACATACTGCAAAACATCAAGGTTCAAGAGGGTTAATCCTTGTTTTTAAGATTTTTTCATTCAATAAGAGGGGTCCATGTGGGCTGTAATGCTGACAGTCACGTGTACACGTGTGCATAATTTACTATGCCTGAATGTACATGCAATTGTTAGCATTACAACCCACGTGGACCCCCTTTATTGAATGAAAAAAGCTTAAAAACAAGGATTAACCCTCCTGAACCTTGATGTTTTGCAGGATGTATGTCCACTGGAGAGAAAGAGATCATGTGGAGGTAAGTGAGTTGGTTGGGGAATACCCCAATGCTGTGGCTGCCTTGATGCAATGTGGGTTTCTCAAGTTCTTCTTATGTCTTTTTATGCAGGCACAACCTCGGCTACTGAATGCCTTGGTTGACTATTGGCATCTAGATGCAGAGGCATTCATGTTAGAGGGGCAGTCACTGGTGCCCACAACCGAGGACATATATTTTTTGACTGGCCTCTCTAGAAGAGGGGAACCAGTCAACTTCTAGACTTTTCCTTTGGGGCCGCATAACATAGCGGAATTGATAGGCCTTTACTGTGCAGCTGATATAGACCGCTCGAGCTCATAGGTGCCCATAAGCAAGATTATTGACTTATATCTACAGGTGATAGTGTTTCTTATTGGGTGAATTACCGGTTCTACGACTCTACATCAAGCGTCCCAGGCACAGATGAACTATGCAGTCCAATGCTTAAATGCACAAATATTTGATTGGAGCACCACATTGTTAGAGTGTATGAAGAGCCAGTTGATAGATTGTTGATTGTGGATGCAGAGGAACTTCGGGTTCGGGAATGTTCTATGCTCTTTCTTCTTTGAGAGATTTTCAATATTTAGTCCTTGAGTAGTGGTACAAGGACATCAAGCCTCTCTTCCTGCTCTGTGTAGATGGGCAGTGTTACTGTCGCGACATGGTGGCGGAAGGACCAATGAGTCCTTCGATGATGACTTCTTCGCATGGTTTTTGTGACAAATCCTGGTTATAGAGGATTAACCCTATGCTGGAATTGATTTCTCGAGAGACCCTGAGATACCAATACCTCTTGGTGAGGAGCAAGGAGAGATGGGTAAGTTTACTTCATTATTTTTTGTTTTTTGAAACATATGTAATTTTTATGTTTTTTTTGTTATATATCATTTTTTTTGTGCCAGAGTATTTGACAGATATGTGTTTGTTGCATGCAGATGTGGGACCAGTGTGACCTGCAAACTATGCCAGGAACAGGCATCATCCTCATCTAGGGGCCACACCTGCCACCGCTGGGGGACCAACAATAGTAGGAGATCTTCCAGCTGGGGAGGCTGAGAGGGTGTTGAGACAAATCGAGCGGAACTTTACTGTGCTCACTTGCACGGTCCCTATGGTAGAGATTGAGGACCTACCACCATCGATGCAACCTCATGTAGTGGGGGCACCACGGACATGGGTCCGATTGTTTTGGTGTTTAGCCAATGTTGTAGATCAGTACAAAAGGGCACATAGGCCCTGACTTTAGTTAGGCTTTTCGCATGCTGAGAGCACTACTTGTATATATATTTTGAGGGAATAAGCCCTGTGACTCGTTATTGGTCATATTTTTGAGGTGCTTACGTCCATCTATGTACTCTGGTGACTATGATGTTATATATGGATTTTTATGTCTTTTTATTTCTTATGGATCATTGTTTTTTTTGCAAAAAATGTATTTACATGTTTATGTGTATGTCCTTTCATATGTGTGCAAGATGCCAATCTAAAATTTGATTAGCTAGGGTATCTATAATTTGATTTAAACTCCTAGGAACATGAAAATATGTAATATAATCAAAGCTTCATTCTAAGAGACATACCCTAAGGAATCGTCGGTGTAATGTTGGATCATGAACACAGTAAACTCTATTTAAATGAGACACAACCAACTAAGCATCGAGGTAGACCCAGAGATGAGAGATACCAAATGATAAAGCATATCGAAGCAATTCAATAATTGCACTGTACTTGGAAACATTGTTTGTGGTGTCACCTAAGCATATACCTATGGAAGATAATAACTGGCCTCGAAGTGTAAAAATTACCCAAGTTGCAGAGGCAAGCCTCCGAGTGTGCCAGCTAGCACCGTCTGTGTACCCAATAAACACCTCAGGTTCACTTGACATCTGCCACAGTAATGAAAGATACATCAAAACAACACATCCATAAGACTAAAAAACTAGAAAGTAATAGTACAAAGACTATACATATGTTACAAAAAGTTACCCATGGTGACTTGCCTATGAGTAATACTTCTTGAGGTAGAGTCCATTTCTAGGCTCTGCCAAAGCATTCCCTTCAAAATGAACCAGACGATAAGAACCTTTTTTTAGAACCTCCTTTATGATGAAAGGTATGAATCACATGGCCTTGAATTTTCCTGCCCCCAGGGGGTCCTTATATTGGTCATAGACCAGGACAAGGTCGCCTTCAGTGAAAATCTGAGGATGAAAGAACCTATCATACTGACACTTGACTTTATGTTTGTGAGCCTCATTGTCCAGGGCCACATCATGATGCTTCTCATTGAGTTGTTCTAGGTATAATAACCGCTCTTCAAGTGGAGAAGTGTCTAGCAACAATTGTACTGCCAACTTTAGAGACGGGATCTGACATTCGATAGGCAAGACTGCCTCCAGCCCGTAAATAAGTTGGAAAGGTGAGAAACCGATTGCAGTCTTAACAAATGTTCGGTAAGCCCATAATGTCGAGTATAACATCAAATGCCAATTTGACCTGGCTGAGTTGATCGTTCGCTATAGAATGGTCTTAAGAGTTTTGTTCACATCTTCCACTTGACCATTTTCTTGGGGGTAGTAGGGTGAGAAATGTTCCTGCCATAACCCAAGCTTTGATGTTAACTCGGTCATCATCTGGTTTTGAAAGTGACTGCCATGGTCAGTGACAATCTCCCTTGGGACACTGAACCTTGCTATTATCTGGTTGAATAAAAAGAGAGCCGCAATCTCTCCATCATCTTTAAATGTTGGCATAGATTTGACCCACTTCATGAAGTAGTCTATGGCTATGATGATGTAATGGTGCCCCCTTGTTGAAGGAGGGTTTCATGTAGGATAATCAATCTCCCACTTGGTGAAGGGACCAACTGTGATGACAGGAAACATGGGAGCGGGATGTGTCCTCATCTTCCAAGAGAAGATTTGGCACAGGTGGCACTTCTTGACTGATTCAATATAATCTTTGATTAGTGTCGGCCAGAAGTAACCTGCTTGTAGAATCTTTTGGGATGTTTCCAACCCAGACAAATGACCTCCATAGGCTCCGATATGGAAATCGTTAAGCATGATAACTTCTTCTTCGTGAGTGAGACATCGATGCAAGATGCAGTCTACACCTCTCTGATACAATGTATCATCGAGTATGAGATAATTCTTAGCCTGATGGCATATGCGTCGACTCTCATCATGAGAAGCAGAGATGAGGCACTTCAAATTCTGGAGATAGATAAGTATATCTCCATACTAGGGATCTGAAGATGTGATAAAAAACATATCTCCTCTGATAGGCGACTCTTCGGACACAAGATCCCCTGACTCAACCGAAAGTTCCGAAACAAGTTCTGCGAAGACCAGTGACTTTTTGGATTTTGCTGAAATGAAATCTAAGTCAAACTACTGGAGGAAGACTATCCATCTATTGATCTTTCAGCCTATTACCCATCGTGTCAACATGTACTGAAATGGATTCACGACAGCAATGATGGTGGTCTTGCAAAACAGAACATAATGACAAAACCGTTGAATAGCATGGACTATTGCCAACACAAGTTTTTCGATATGAGAATAATTGAGTTTTGGTCCTATGAGGCCTTGACTCAGGTAATAGATGAAATATTCTGAGAACAAGTCATTTTCCTGAACTAAGACCATGCCAATGGTTGACTCTGTTGCAGCCAGATATAATAAGAAATCCTTGTTATAGTTAGGTGGTTGGAGCAGAGGGGCAGTTGTGAGGGCATGTTTCAATGCCACGAAAGAGCATTGAGCGGAATCGTCCCAATACAAAGGAATTCCTTTCTTAAGTAAGCGCATAAAGCCCTTGGTGATCTCAGCATAGTTAGCGATGAAGCGTCTTAAAAAATTTGCCTTGCCCTGTAGACTCTGGAGTTGAAGGATTATGCGTGGGGGGGGAAACTGAATTATTACCTCAACCTTGAGAGGATCGACCATGATCCCTATTGTTGACACTATGAAACCTAACAAATGTCCTAATGTTACACAAAAGCTGCACTTGTTTGGATTCAAGTGAGTCCGGAAGTAGTGACAACACTCAAAGATAAGTCAGAGGTGTGTGGGATGATTCGTTCTCTTGCAAGATCAAGATGCTAAATCATCTAAATAGGCCTCAACTATATGCTTGAGGTCATGGAAAGAAAAATACATGGCCTACTAAAAGTTCACTCCAACATTTTTGAGACCAAAAGGCATCTTACGATACGCCAATGTACCCCATGGACAGATAAATGTTGTTTTGTGCTAGTATTCAGGTTTGATTTGTATTTGGTTATATTCTAAAAAACCATCCATGAAAGAGAAGGCCTTGCAACTCACACACTCATCAATTATCTGGTCGATGAATGTTGTGGGAATATTATCTTTGGGATAGGCCTTATTCAAATCATGGAAGTCTGTACATACACGAATTGTGCCTTGTTTTCTATTCACTGGTATGGGGTTTGACACCCATTGGGTCAAATGGATAGGATAGATAGATAGGTCAGATATGGAGAAAGACAATTGATCAATGGTCACAATCTGGTCCTCATGTGGAAACAACAAGACTCGAAAAACTGTAGCAACCACTGCTTGCATGGAATAAGTCCAACTCCTTCCTAACGAAATATTGTAGTCGAGGGATGCATCGACTACCTCTACCTCAATGCACATGGTCTTCCCTCCCAATTGCATGGGAAAAGAGGAAATGATACCATGTGGTTGGAACGAACAACCGTCGAAAGCAATGAGAAGAGTAGGCGACGGAGACAAAACAGGATGGCCAATGGCCTTCCAACATGCCAATGACATGACGCATGTCGAGGCACCCTCATCAACCACCATGTGGAAAATATTTCGAGTAAAAATTTTCATGGGGTGAGCCACTACTATCTGAAATGCTATGTGGTAAGGCAGATGAGGTTTTAAGTTGGTTGTATCTAACATGATGGTACCCAGATTACAAGTCTTGGTAGATCCTAGAGAGGTTAACAAAGCTTTCCTCTAGGAAGGGAATCTTTGGAGGACCTCCAAAGTGGACATCACACAAGGGGTTTGAGACAAATCTTCCACCACAGAATAGTTCTGGGCGGCCCTTTCATTTGGGTTGTGAGAATAGTTTTTGAACGTGTGTCATTGTTTCGCCCAAATTCTTCTTAATATGTAGAGCAAGAGATGGGAGTTCGACTTCTTTGCCCTTCTCAGAAGTTCTTGGTTTACTGTAGTCATGCACTCTAGTGGATATGAAAGAATCACCGTTCATCATATATACATTCACATATGTGAGATTGTTCGAAGACGGAGAGGGTCCTTGACTGCCCCCTTCCGCACTTGTAGAGGCTTGGGTTAGGATTTGTCCATGTTGAAATGGATTTGTTAGCACAACAGGCTATTGATGTGTCACAAACGTTTGGGCCTCTACAAGCCGGGGACATAGGTGGGTCGGGTGGTCTTCCACGCATAGGTTTCATGGATACCTTGCCTTTCGTTTCTCAGTGTTTCCCCCGCTAGCATTATCAGTGGGTTTCTTATCCCCCTTACCCTTCTTTCGTTGTTTTTTCTTTCCTTTAGGCTGCTGGGTGGCCTTTGTATTTTTTGATTGCACTATGTGTACATCCGATGTTTTAGTAGGAGGAGGAGCCAAAACAGTAGTTTGGTTGGCCGCTGTGTGTTGTATAGAAAATTGTTGCAACTTCTTTATCATTTT
Source organism: Picea engelmannii (assembly GCA_009831015.1). Classification (NCBI taxonomy): domain Eukaryota; kingdom Viridiplantae; phylum Streptophyta; class Pinopsida; order Pinales; family Pinaceae; genus Picea; species Picea engelmannii. The sequence continues at coordinate 259,557 of ML792329.1, read as the reverse complement.
CTCAATGGGGTTTGTTTGTGCTGAACCAACAATACCATCGGCATGTGGTCTAGCTCTTTGTCTGGTTTTATCAAGTATTGAGTGTGGTGCATCTGGAAAGATCTCGTATAATAAACCAGATTGAGAATAGATGAGCTAAAGCTGTTGAGCTCTCATGATAGCCTCTTCTTCAGAGAACACTCCTGAAGTCGCGACATCTTTGGATAACTGTCGGACCAAAGACTTAAGGAACCACTTGAGCAAGAATGCTGGTGGGACTAGTACCTTAAATAAACTCTTTCAATGTCTCCATTCTCAGATGTGATTAGAGATATGGTCTTCTTTTGTCTATGAGAAATTGGCTAGCAATTTTGTGCCAGCATCATATCTCACAGGTAATTGGAAATGATTTAGGAAGGCCATTGCCAATTCACCGATGGAAGAATATTTTGAGCGGTCGAGCTCAATGTACCATTTCACAACACTCCCAACGAGAGTACGTTCAAACAATCGCAATTGTATGGAGTCATATTTCAAAGAGTTAGATGAGCACCAAAGGTGGAAGGTAGTCACATGATCGCTTGGATCTTCGTTAAGCTTGGCTTCAAACTTTGGTATGTCCGAAGGCAACTTCGTCGGCATAGGAGGCCAACGTGGATCGTGATAGATAGGGTCATTCAACAACCTTGTCAAGTCTGGAAAATGCAAGGTTGCTAGGAAAGGTAGTTTGGGTTGTTGGTGATAACCTCAGAAAAAGGGGCCTAGAGTTTGACTGGCACTAGGTTGCCAGGAAAAGTTCGGCTACTGGCTTGGGTTTTGGTAAAAACCATGGCCATGGCTAGTGTATGGGTTTTGCGTGTGAGGAGACATCATTGGCTGATTCCCAAAAGAGGACGTAGATGGATGGGCATGCATTACATTTGGAGGACTTTGGGAAGGGTTGCCCCATGCCGATCTTGTGGGGATAGGCATAGTACCTTGTTCGAGGTTCCATTGACTGTGGAAAGAATTTCCCTAGATTGGCATTCCTAATGAAGGAAGGGATCCCTGCCAAGAATTCCAAGGTCCTGATGTGGAAGAAGTTCCTGGGTTTGCCCCCTGTGAAGGAATAGTACCCTACATAGGAATAGGTTGTCTGAAACCGAGGTTGCCCCCAGTCGAGAAAGTAGCTGACGAAAAGGCATTGTTACCAAATGAATGGAACAAAGAAAATGGTGTCAAAACTACTGGAATATTATGCGAAGGTGGTCCTTGACTCCCTGCTCCAAGTAAACTATGGTGTGCAGGTGGCCCGGTGGATTGTTGATGCGTGCCACTGAGCGAAGGGGACGAAGGAGGTATATGACCTCCCCCATAAAGGAAAGAATTAAAAGGATAAGGAGTGCCCCCCATGAGGCCTTGTAGAGGAGTGTTAGAGCTCCCTGCCCCTAGACCTGAAGTCTTTGAAGTGGAGTAGGAAAGTACAGGACTTGTACCTGAACTAGGCATCTAGTATGAGAATGGAGGGCCTGTCACACTTGGTGGGAAAGGGGTTGTGGCTGCTGCCATAGACGGGATCAGACCATTGTTGGACGTAGAGGTGGTCGAGACCATGGTGGCTCAGAAAGGTGACGGTGGGTTAGGAGGTGGAAACTCTCTTGTGGTGACAACTGTAGTGGGAATTGAAGAATTCCTAGAAGGAGTAACAACATTTTCTTCCATTGTTGTGTGCAACACTATCTGGCACTCATAAGGGTGAATCGGTATGATGCTGTGTGCCAAAATATCATTGGGTGACATTTCAGGTGGACCAAGAGCTTTCGTTCCAAAGTCTAAAATAGTTGATTCCTCCGGATGTTGGTCGGGCAAAATTTCTTGTGACCCGGTCACTTCAAAAGACCCTTGTTGGTCTAGCTTTCACCTTAGTGGTGGTAGGGGTGGCTCCAGTGTAACTAGTGATAGGCCCTGAAGCCTTCATGATCGGAGGAGCTCATGATCCTCCACTATGTGAGAAGATCAAAGACACTCTAGGGAAATCTAACCGTTCAAAAAATAACACACACTAAAAAGTCGCTACAAGATAAGACAAGAAAACACTAAACTAATTGGAAGAACAGTTACAACAACCAACACTAGAGAAAATTACCGATGCAAGTGAAACTCAAACACGGAAGCACCCTTTGGGTATACTCTACAAAGCGTGGCCCGATGTCCATCCTAGGTACCGTGGTATACCCCCGCAGTCACCTGTGTATGTCCCTAAAAAGATAGGCAACTAGGTTGCCAGAGCCCGAACAGTCACCAGGCAGTTACAGTCGAAAGTCAGTTAGAACACAATGAGTAGGGTATCAAGCCTGAAACCTGTCAAGGGTATCGAAATCAAATGGTCCAGAAGACAACTGAGGACCTCGAACGGATTCAATACCCACAAAGCCCCGTGGCAAATGCAATCAATGGAATCCCAAAACAAGCCCTCTATATGTGTTCTCTACTACGATTGGTCCAGCTTTGGAGGGCTGCAACCTTTCTACATGTGACCTCATTTTTATCCCTATGTTAGAGGAGGGTCCCAGATAACTTTCACGATACTGGACTTTGACACTCCCTAACTCAGATTCCAATGTTTGATTTTAATGGCTTTGAAGAGTTTCCTCTCCAACCTAATTCAAGGCCCTAACCCTAAACTAGTTGGTTGACCCTACAAACATAAGAAGTCTAATAAATTTTAGATTTAGCATTAATTTTATGGCTTGTCTTACATCAAAGGCTATGAAAGTGAAACTAGTGATGTTTGAAAGATGAAAGTAAAATAAACAGAAATCTTGGAAACAAAAACTTTTCTTTGAACAACTTTTCAAACTTTAAAATTTTTCTAAGATCTTTGAACAACAAATTCAAAGCAGGATTTCACTTGACTACGAGTTACTTCTGATCTAAGTAAAATGTCAAGAACTTATGAAAGAAAAGACTTTTCCTTGGTTACTAATGCAAAACAACACTTTTTAACCAATCAAAGAAATAAAGTTTTTTTTTTCTATTTGAATGCTCATAAAGAAAAAAAGGAAAAATACCAACAAGTCAAAACCAAGAAAAAAATTCTGGCCTAAGCGCAGATTGCAAAGATTCACATCAAAAATCACACACAAGCAAATTTTAAAAACTAGACTCTCACACTTGTCTAAAAACCCTATAATAGAAAATTTTGAGGAAAAACTTCTAAATGAAAAAGAAAGTTATTGATGTGATCAAACCTAAGTTACTGATCGCTATGACAGAGACCCAAAAACTTGATAGGTATATATCTTGTCAAAGTAAAGGATAACTGCCTCACCTCCAACAAAACTTCTCTTCAAGAACACCACTGACAGTTCAACGACAAGCGTGTGCATGTGAGCTGCGTAAAGTTAGAGGGTGTGTACATGCATGCATGCTGGCCTTATACAGGCCACATGTATCCCTAACTCTGAGACAAAAACAAAAATCCAAGCAATCCATCCCAGGCAGAGATTACTAGTACTAAAAACCAGAATCTCTTGAAGACTCAGCCACTTACTTTAACAAAAAAAGAAAACAAATCAAGGAAAAATTCATAGAAAAAACCAATCTAAGGTGAAACCTAAGCTATAGACTGCAAGCAACAAAGACTAGAAAGAGTTCCAGAAAACCCCTGAGAAGGACTACCTTTGACAGGGAAGAGGATGACTGCCTCTTTAAAAGCAATTTTCTAGAATCTACACGTGACTGTCACTTCCTCAGCTAGCGTGTACACGCGGGCTGCGAAAATGCAGGGCATGGGTACACGTGTGAACAATTTATGTAGGCTGCGTGTACCTCTGTGGGTGTTGAAAAAAAATTACAGTCAAGAAAAGAAACAGAGATAACTGGTATGGAAGACGAGAATCTTTGTTAGCTCAGACTTTTGTAGAAACTTTAAAAATAGGAAAATGAAACCAATTCTTAAAAATACCCAAAAATATCCCTAGGAACCCTAGAGACTTCCCCAATATGGTCACCAATTCTGTTGTGAGTGGGAAATACCTCTATGGAATAGCACTTAGGGTTAGATTATGCATGCAGAAACGACCTAAAGATCTCTACTTTCTACCATCGTCCCAGACCTAATCCCCATTATTCTTAAGCAAATACATAGTTAAATGAGCATACCTTATTACGGGCATTTGATGTAGATCCCTCCTTATGCTTGATCATTTTTTGATTGGAGCTCTCCTCCCAAGGCTGACCTACATTCACATAAAACAAACAAAAAACTCCGCATGCATTTGATCTATAGATAAATGGGTTAGTGATTTCAATAAACAAGTATACAATAAATCATAAAAAACTCATATGGTGGGACAGGAAAAGTATCTCTTTATTATTAACTTCAACAAATCAACTTACAATGATGAAGTCGGTCGCTGCTCCACGAAACTGGTCCTAGGCTCCTCTTCTACTATCCTCCAACTTCTTTTCTCTATATCTCTTTTCACAAGGAAGGCTAAAGGGTTGGGACAAAGGGAATATGCAATTGGGTATAGTCTCTTTACTATGATTCTTCTCCTCCAAATGGGACCCCTAACCCTTCTTTTATAGGCTAGAAGAAGTTAGGTATTTTGGCGAACCCTCAGCCATGCATGACCGGAAGGTTCAATTAACTCACCCAAAGCTATGTGTTCCATCGACAACTTTCCTTTTTTCGTGCTTTTGTAGGTACACGCAGCCTGTTTTGGGTCAGTGAGCATGTACACGCATGCAGTAATAGAGCAGGGTGTGTGGGCCTTTATAAATTTTTTTTTTAAGAATAGTTGTTCAAAAGTGTTTTGGCAAAGAAGGAATCTGAGATGGCCTCATTCCAGGTAAGCTTGTATGGTGAAAATTAGGGTTATAACAGGAAGCAAGCCAAGCAGTTTTTGAAAACATCACAAGTCACTCTTACGGTCACCCTTGAACACGACACTTTGTCTTTGCATACATTTTAATCCGCTAAACCTATGCATTGAACCAATCCTCTGAGTTTCTTTACTCCTTTGGGTCACCTGATGAAAGTCATAGTATCCACTATATTATCATGTTTTGGTCCATGTCGTGTTTCTTCTATTGTGCCTCAGTGTTCAAGCAGAGTATCTTCCTTGATATTCAACCATAAAAAAAATCTTGTTTCAATACCCGTGTCAGTCCATGTTCATTTTATCCACCAATTTACATCTCTGTGTCAGTTTGATGTCATTGATGGAGGATACATAAAGGCTCTCCTTCGACGAGTTTGTTCCTGTCGACTTCATCACATTATCAAAGAATTAGACTTAGAAACCAATTAGTACCTTGGGACTTACATGCCTCAAATGGAAGGCCTCCTCACTTCTGACAGTTGGTTTACATCATTGACCTCTGATCGGATGATTCCATGGATGTTCAAATTCATCTCATCTATTCACATTCACTGGAATGTACTAGGGTACCTTGGGAATCATTGACATCAATGGTGAATTCCCTCACTCTTCTTAACGGTTTACCTCATTGACCGGTAATCAAGTGGTTTCTTCCATGTTTGACATGAGGACATCTATTCACATGGTTAGATTTGTACTACATCAGGATCAGTAAGAATACCCTGGGTTAAGTAATCAATATGATATGTACTTTACCCAGGTTGCGACGGAGTTTCTCTTGAATATTGACACATATATTGTCACATAGATCCACTTTGTATTGGTCTGTGGCTATGTCTTTTTGTCTCATAGATCCATTGTGTATTTTTCATGGCTACGATCAGTTCATGTCATGGAAGTATATATCCACATTGTATCTTCAATGGCTATACCTTTTTGTTAATACAATTATGGATCCACAGTGTATCTTATGGCGACCATACCTTGCAAGTATTTATCACCCAAGAATAGGTATGCTTGGCTTGGGTTTGAAACATATAATAATATCTATTGGATGGTTGTGTGCAGCTTCTGTTAGGTTCTCCGAGTCCATACCCTTGCTCGAAAAATTATACAAAGTACTTCAGTCATCAATTTTCGTCTTTTAACTTCGCACTTTGGGGGGAAATATGTTACACATCAAAATTACTCACTTCAATGATGACCTACTGTCTTCATTACAAGTGTCGCAAGTGTCACACTTTGGTCACAAATTTTGCAAGTGTAACAAACATCATACTGTCATCTTGCCTATGTCTTGTCTCAAACGAAATTACAAAGAACACATGAAGACACCCTCAAAGACTAGTTAAAGAAGGAAAAATCATTTGACAAAGAGTACAAAGCCTTTTCCTTGAGAAAAAAACACTTAAAAATGAATTTTGAAGGGAAATACTCCCTTACTCACTAGCAAGGAGTGCTAGCGCTCCTTTCCCTCTTTTGGGGGAGCGTTGTAGCACTTTGTGCCCCATTCTGGGGGAGCGTTGGGATTTTTTGAGGAAATCTTGGGTAACGCTCCCCTACCCACTAGAAGGGAGTTCTAGTGCTCCTTTCCCTCCTTTGTGTGAGTGTTGTAGTGCTCTTTGCACCATTCTGGGGGAGTGTTATGCTATTGAGAAAATTAGGGGAAGATCCCCCTTACCTCTAAAATCAGTTGGGTTCGAATCTGAGGTCAAGGATGGATCTTAGGGAGGATCCACAACTGATGGAGAAACATCCTTAACCTATCCCAAGAATATCTAAGGTGGTTAGGCCTCTCCAAGCTTATATAAGGAGGCCTTCTCATGGTGAAGGAGATAGAGGTTTTAGAGATACCAAACTTATGATCTCATGAGAAGTGGTATTAGGGGACATGGAAGACATCAAACTTATGATCTCATAAGGGATAATAATCAGTGAAATCATAGTCATTTTGATTGTGGATCATTTGATCAAGGGGTTGGACAAGAAAATCTGGAAGAGGTTGTTGCAGCGTCATCAAAGATATGTAAGTATCTCTATTGAGTTCTCATTAATACTTGTGCTTGGTCTGTTTCCTTCAAGATTGTGTATACCTACTTGAACTTGTCTTTAATGGATAGATATAGTTTCAAACTAATCGTAGTAGAATAGGAAGCATGTTTTTTCTTTGATTGGATTGCAGGACTTGTTGAAGATCTTGAGGATCAAAGCTCAACTTGGACTGGGTGAGGAAAAACATCATAAAAAAGGTACATCTTCTTCCTCTTATCTATAGATTAGCTTAGCTAGGTTTAAAGGGATGTCATTTACCAAAGTTATCACCTTTTTGTCTTGATCTTAGAGATTTAGGGTCCAAGAGGGAATCCATCTGTCCGTAGGGGGATTTTCCTGTAACCATAATCTTTTGACATTTGTCTAATGCTCCTTTCTAGGTTTCAACATGTATCTTCTACACACTCCCACTGCAAGGGAAATGTTTGGTCAAGTGCAGACCATTGCATACATTATACTACCACCAACAATTTCATAGGGAACACATGCCATGTCCTCTATTTCTTCTTGTTTCTTTGGAAACTGTTCAACAATTAGCCTTACTCCCATAGGAATTGGCACCTTCACCATTTTGCAATCCTGAATGTTGAAACATTTCAAAATTGTTTCAATATACTTCATCTGGTTCAACCAGATCTTTCTAGTTGATTGATCTCTCTTAATATCCATTCCTAGAATGAAGTTAGCTACATCGATATCCTTCATGTCGAACTTGGAGGATAGCTTCTTCTTCACCTCCTTTACTTCATACATGTATTTTCCAATCAGCAACACTTCATTGACATACAAATCTACATATATGAAACACCCACCTTCTTCTTTGGTATATATGCAGTGACCAAATTTGCTTTTCACAAACCCAAAACTAAGGATGTATGTGTCAAAATTTTGGTACCAGATCCTTGGCGATTTGTTTAGACCATAAAGAGATCTTTTCAGTTTACACACCAAATATTTATTTCCCTTCACTAAAAATCCTTTAGGTTGTTTCATGTAGATTTGTTCTTCCAGGTCCCCATAAAGGACCATTTTCTTCACATCCATCTGTTCTATTTCCAAATTGAATGTTGCAGCTAGAGATATTAGTACTCTAATGGAAGTTAATTTTGTAATAGGGGAAAAATATCACTGAAGTCGACTCCTTCAACATGGGAATATCCTTTATCTACCAATAAAGATTTGAATTTCTCCACTTGAATCACTGCATTCATCTTCTTCATGAATACCCAATTTCTACCAACATGTTCTCTTCCACTAGAAAATTGGACTAAGTCCCATGTCTCATTCTTGTGCAAGGATTCCATCTCTTCGACCATGACATCCTTCCAAAGTTTTCCCTCTGCTAAGTGGACTTCCTCCATGACAAACTTGGGCTCATCATCGATGGTATTTAACATGAATTTGGAATGGAATTCGGGAGAACTATGCCTCTCGAATAGTTTTCTTACTCTTTCTCACCTCCTTACAATCAGAGTCCGTTGTTCCACCTCTTCCTATGATTTACTAAAATCATCTGAATCATCTTCTTCATTCCTCATTTCAAACCACATCATCTCAGGATTATTATTGGTATAAAAAATTTCCTCATGCTCAGACTTACTTCCAACTTCCTTGAAGACCACATCTCAACTATACATTGTTTTCCTAGATGCGGGATCCTAGAGCTTCTATCCTTTCATTCCTTCTTTGTATCCAATGAAAATACATTTGAATTCCTTCTTGTCCATCTCTCTCCTCTTTTCCTTGGGAACATGCGCAAATGCATCACAGCCAAATGCTTTGAGATGTGAAACCGAAGGCTTCTTACCCAAACATACCTCATGTGGATTAGTGTCGACTAACACCGATGAAGGAGACATATTCAATAGATATTTTATAGTGTAGACTACCTCTTCCCAAAATTCTTGTGTGGGTCCAACACCATTGAGCATGCTCCTTTCCTTTTCCATCAACGTTTTTTTCATTGTCTTGGAAACTCCATTTTGTTTTTGGGTAAATGGTGTGTTAGTTTGGCATGCTATGCCACATTTCTTGCAGAACTAATCAAATTATTTTCCACAAAATTCACCACCGTTGTCAATTTTCAGCACCTTAATCTTTTTATCTATCTGGTTTTCTACAAGATATTTAAACTCTTTGAATTTCTCTAAAGCCTTTGATTTCTTCCTTAGGAAATATATCCACGTCTTCCTGGAAAACTCATCTATGAAGGAGACATAATACAGGGATCCCCCAAGTTAAGGAAATGTAACAGGGATAAACACATTCCTATGAACTAGCTCCAGAATCCCATTTTCCCTTGTTTCTCTATATGGGAACCTCAACTAACATTTTTTTCCATATATACAATGTTCACAAAAGTTGACTTCTAAATTAAATTCAAGAAATTCTTCGACCATACCTTTTTATGCATGGATCGAAGTCCTTTTTCTCCAATTTGGTTACACATTATTTTGGTCACCCCAATCATCCATTGACAAACATGTGTTCATGTTCCCAAAAAGAGTCTTTTTCCATGAGGAAAGTGATTAACTTTATATTCTCAAAAACCTTATTAAGGAAGGTCGTCACAGGCTACAAAATGCACAAGGTGTGATGATGCTTGATCATCGCCCCCTGCTCTAGAGTTGGACTACAACATCTTCACAGGCTACACTATAGCTAGGGTGTGGTGATGTCAAAATCCAAGGAAAAGTCAAACTTCATGAAAGGTATAGAAGGGGATATTTTAGAAGATGAGGTGGCCTCTGAATGGTTTGTATCTTACTCACTTATTTGATTTGGTGGGATCATCCTAATCTCTTAAACCATCTCTCTTTCCCCTATATAAAGAGGGATCTCTCATGGAAAAGACTAAGGTTGAACAGGATAAGAATTGGATGAGGAATTCTACTCCAACTCATACTTGAGAGCTTCATTTCAGTTCATCAAGTCATTGTGGATCTTCTTCATTCAAGGTTGGAGAAAGTGTGTGTGTTGGAGAAAAGGGCCATTGAAAGGGGACCTTGTGACATCAAGGTTTTGGTTGTAATCTCCACTTTCATTTTAATATGATACAGTGATATGTTTCTTTCCCATAAAACTTGTCTTGTTTTATTGTATGATTCCTTGATCACATACATAGGTTCTTGTTGAGTTCATTGTGTTTCTTTCACTTTGGTTGGCTTGTGTTCCATTGTAGATATAATATCACAGGAGCACCGGAGTGGAGATAGAATGGAAATGAAAAGAGGAAACGACATTTAAACGATATGTTGTCCATCTCTTATTAACTAGTAAACTCAATAGTTAGAGCTTAAGGAAATCATCATATTATGTTATGTTTTGTTCTAGATCTGGGTGGATTTAAGGAGATCTATTTATGTTTGCATTTACCAATTAATCCCATAACAAAATTGGCAACCATACTAGGGATACGACTTCCTTTTGATTTTTTGCTTCCCATTTTCTTTTAGCCTGCCTTCTTCTGATTAAATTCACTCTCTGAGTATGTGGGTGATCCATCTCGACTCGCTAGGTCTGGAAGTTCAATTATATTTTTTGTCTTTCTCCCATTTTTTCCTCATTTATAGAAATTGTCACTCTACACCATATTAGCATCCTACGACGACCCTCATAAGTCACATCCTACTTGGCTAGTCTAGTGCAACGACATCGCACTGTGCTCTACTAGTAGTCTGCGATGACCTTTTCTCGTCGCATTGTGTACCATACTCAGCCTGCGATGACTCCTATAGAATTTGTTGGAGTGAGTCAATTTGTCTTTTTCACCCAGTTTTGCCTTATTTTCCTGGGGTGGAATTATGATTCCCATGTTTGATTGATCTCCGATTTTAAAGCTTGCTCTTGATTGGTTTTCAGTGATTGAAAGTCTTTCTTTTCATTTTACAAGTTTTTTGCTTTTTATCATTGTCACTAGGATATAATCTCAGATCTTGATCTGGGTGCTTGTTTGACAAAGGGTCTTTGGTTTGTTTCAAGTTTTGGATTGATTTTACTTTCTAGATTTTTTGTTCATTAAGAAACACTTTTTGCTTGCATATGACAAAATGTTTTCTTATCTTTTTCATTTTTTTCTATATTACAAGTTCCATTTCGGAATTGTGTTGAGAATATCTTGATTTTCTTGGATTACATTTTCCTTTCATCATCACATCTCTGAGTTTGTTTTGAAAAGGAAGAACTGAATTCATTTATTCTTTTTAGTAATATTTCATAAGAATTTTTTTACATTCGAAATATTTGTTAAAGAGAATAATCGAAAAAATTTGTAGTTCATGCTTATTTGGAATTGTGTTCATTCGAAATTAAGAAATTGCAATTCATAGATTTTTGTACTTCAAAATAATACCTTCTCCCTACTATAATTAGAGTTCATTGAATTGATAAATTGCACATTCATCTCTTTTTTCATTTTATTGGGTCAAGGTCACAACATCAACAGTTTCATATTCATATCGCTTTTGAGTAAACAACAACCTCTAAAATACAACGTAAATTTAAAATTTATCAGCGACTTTCATTTTCTAGGGATTCTTTTCACCAACACTAGCTAGGATAGCACTTTGGAATAGGTTGTAAGGATCACTCTCCAAAGCATCAAAACAAAACATAGTATCTTGTGATAGAGAGATTTCAAATCCAATTTCTACATTTTGTCTTGGGAAGCCCTTCTAACACAAGCGTCATTCATGAGGTCACATTGAGACTGGAAAAGTTACTCACCCTGCTTTGTTGGTCTCGGTGTAGAGATTGTGCATATTATTGGGGGTCACTTGGAGGTATACCCACGATTATGTGTGGGAGCCTCTTGAGTTGATTTTGGGATAGATACCCTACCTTTGCGCGTGGATCGGATTGTCGACTACTTCCCCAAGCATCATTGTTGTAGTTGGTTACCTTAGTAGCCTATCTCTCTAGGTTCTTTACATGAGGTGACTTTGGAGGGGAAAGTCTTTACGGTACCTAGAATCTACATTGGCCAAACTCACTCGGGATCCTTGGAGGGTATACCCACGATTATGTGTGGGAGCTTGCACCAGGGTGTAAGTCCATTAAGCAGGTCATCAACATAACTTTTCCTCCCGCTTATCCCAACCCCTTCTTGTCTTGATCTCACGACATTGGATTTCATCACCAACTAATGACTTTGAAATAATAAGGTTTGTTTCCTTGGTTTGATTTCTAGATTTTATTAGCAAGTGTTGTTTGTTTTCTCTAGTTGGTCATATATTTTTTTTATTCTTTACTTGGTTCAACCCACATCATCCTTCTTCGTTCATGTAGGATGCAAGGGCTAGCCCTGAAAGATCCAGAAGGTTACCTCCCTTTGCTTCCTAAATCACCAGAAGGATTTCCTGAGGGAGTAGTCATTAATGAAGTAGCTTTTGAAGTTGGAAGCACGCACTCTTTAGAAGGATTCAAAATTATTTTGGATTCTTTAGAATCATTCATATTCCCTGTCAATCCAGTATTGAGTGTTGTAGATCCATGTATGCTCCGGATGAACTCATAAGGAGAACTCATTGTTGAAATTTTTTTTGAAGTATCTAATGGACCTAATGTTGGGTCTAGAGTAGAGGATCCACCTTTTCAAAGTGAATCATTTAGTACCCCATCTCACACTGCTGAAACTTTTAATCCTAGTTTCGTCCCTTTGAAAGTATGAGATCTTTATGGCAACCTAGGAGTGAGTCCTGATCAACCTATGGCATCACAAATTACCGAGATGTTTGTTACCTATATGTTACCTTTAGACGATTTTACTGGTATTACCAGTAGCATCACCCTCGTTTCATACCAATTGTTGGTTGGTTCTCACTCAAATATTCCTCTCCAGATGGCCCATTCTACTATGGTCCCACAATCTATGACTATTTCTACCAAAAATGTGGTTATCACTCAAGCTCCTATTGGAACACCACTTCCATCTACACCAAATCCATCACTTCCCCCTAGGTATAACACTTTGAATCCTTCCATTTCTATCCCTGCCCAAAATCCACCTGGAGGGTCTGGCATCTTTGTTCCTCTTAGGTATAATGCTGCAAGTTAGTTTTTTCCTACACCTACTCGGGTTCTCTTCATAGGCCCTTACATTCCTCCTCTGCCTTTGTTAGGAGGATTTAACCGTTCTATCCCTAATGGCCCCAATCCAGTTGGGGGCACCAGTCATTTTGTTGCTTTTGGTTTCCAGATTCCTTTTGGAGGTCAACCTCAAGCTGGGGGGAATCCTCAATTTTGGGGACAACCCCCGATTAGGGGACAACCTCAACTTGGGGGGAAACCTCAAGTTGGATTCCATAACCGAATTTATGGACCACATGTACCTATGTTGCAATCTCAACCTTGGAATCTTCCTTTCCAAGGAAATATGCAACCATTTGGGGGGAAACATCCTCAAGTTAATTCTTTTGTACCCCCTAACCTCGGTCAACCGTATTGAGGTTCTTTGAATCCCACTTGTGGTAAAAAATTTCAATATAATGTTCCTTTCCAAGGGAACATACCTAATCAACCCAACCCTGTGGGATATCTACCTCAAAATCCTCCACAACTGAATCTATCAGGAATGTCTAATTATATGTAGACTTCTTATGGTCCTACTGGTATACCTAAGGAGCTTCCCCCTCGGAACTACCAGTTTCCTCAAGTGAATAGAAAGTTTCCTTTTCTGTCCACTTTGGATTTTCCTAATTTCTCTAGGATTTTGAATGATCCTAATTCACATTCTCCCTATTGGCTCGTCATACCGACCAAGTTACAGTATGACATTCCTAAGTTTAACGGTCGAGCAGGAGAAGACCTAAATAATCATGTTATGTCTTTCCATATTTTGTGTTGGTCCAACTCATTAATGGATGATTCCATAATATTACGAATTTTCCAATGAACTCTCATGGGTTCAACAACAAAATGGTACATCTAGTTACCACGATGTTTATACAATGACTTTAACACCCTAGCCATGGAATTTCTGACACATTACCAGTTTCCAATTCGATACGAGACAGGAAAAAATATTTTGAGTTCTTTTAAACAATCCTCGTCCACTCATATTTTTTATCACATTCATGAGTGGAGGAGGAGAAGACGTTTGATCAAAATTCCTCTTCCTTATCAACTATTGGCTGAGTGGTTTACCAAATCACTCATTGGACTTATGACTCATGATGCTTCCATGGGTTGTCTTGTCACTGAAGAGCATGCGATTAGTTGTTCTTAGTATCTATATCTCATTTATTCACAAACGAGAACACTTTACGATTAGATCCCTGACGCTCCTCATCCTTCCACAAATCCTACCCCATCACCTCTGGCATCTTCTCATGCTGTTGATGGTGTGATTTTCACCTTTCATGCTGAGACCCAGTCAGTGCACACCGATCACACCAATCCCAAATCTAATAATTCTATTGTACAAAATACTCATACTCCTACTCCTTCCTTCGGTAATACTGCTGAGGTTAATTAGGTTCAATCCACACCTACCAAGAAGAACCACAATAAAAATAATGGGAAGGGTAAGAATAAGGAGGAAAAAAATAATAATCAACAATCTGACAAATCCAAAACGCAACTTGCTCATGAGAAAGATAAATGTAAACCTTGTTACCCTTTCCTTATTTGTGGTGATGCTCATTACATGAAATATTGTCCACGATGTGATGAGGTTACTAAGTTCCTCCAAGTGACCAGAAATCCTCCACACCTATCGTTCTGTCACAACCTTTCCCTTCTCAACAGTAGGCCCAACTGGTCATTCATGACCAAGCTTCTCCTTCTACCTCATCATATGTCCTTATGTGTACAGGTGACTCTAAAAACAACAAATTTACTGTCGCAACTTGAGTCAAATATTATTCTTCGTTAAAAGAGAGATTTGATGATATACCACCTTCGTTGGTGCAACCTTCTCCCCTAAATTCACCTACTTCGTTGGTGAGATTTGATGATATACCTTCATTGGTGAGATTTGATGATATACATTCGTTGGTGAGATTTGATGATATACCTTCGTTGGTGAGATTTGATGATATACCACGTTCAATCCTCATGCACGTGCTTCCCAAAACTACAGTATTGTAGAAGACCCTACACAAGCACCCTCTACAATTCCAACTCTCGAAATCCTTCAAAGTTGTCCCACTTAATGGAAGGCACTGTTAAAGGCCATTCGTGGAATTGATACCACAGATACCAATTTGATAATCTTCGAATTGGAAGATCACATTCCAAGGATTCCTCCTTAGTTAGCATTTTAGATCCAAGTTGTTGTTGAAAACAATAATATCTGTAGAACGGTTACTAATGAAGGAGCCTCGACTTGTGTTATGTCCATTACTTGTTAGAAATTTATTAGATCTCCTGCCCTCAATGAATCACACAATACACTTAAGGCCTTCAATGGTATAGGTTTTAAACCTTATGGTGTTATTCCTTCATTGTCTATTACATTGGAAGGTATATCGGTCAATGTCGAGGTTGAGGTATTTGATGCACCTCTTGATTATAATATTTTACTTGGCCATAGTTGGATTGATTCCATGCATGTAGTTGTATCTACCCTTTTTTGTGTGTTACGTTTCACAAACCAAGGAAAGGTCATTAATATCGACCAAATGGAATTCTTTAATTCTGATTCTTGTACTAGCAATGTTCCTTTTATCTCGAAGACACCCCCTGGTTACGAGAATGTTGACGTGGGTCTTTTAAAAGATTCAACCTTGATGGGTACATCTCCAATCCCACCACTCGATGTTCCTCATCCTTTTGTCACTTCGATTAATATGATCTCCACCACTGTTCATGAAACCCCTAAGTCATGTGACTCGTGGAAAATACCTAACCCATGCAATTATCTTCATTACGACAACAAAATGCCTTTAAGTCTGGTCGAATCCGCTTATCAAGATATTCAATAGGCAACCCCCTCTCCTCCTTTTCTATGTGATTCATCTCCTGATCCATTCCATGTGATCTTTCCTATAGATGAGATGATCATGTCAGTCATGTATATGGAATTTACTCCATGGGATGATGGGCATCATCGTTCTTTTCTTTTCCTAGAACATGATACCATAGAGAGCTACCAACAGATTTTGAATCCGTCGACCATTGTTTTTATTTCTTCCATTCCTGAGTCAACACACGATGTTTTGTACGGAGGGAACTTGAGTAACATTTCACCTACCATCCCTCTTGAAATATCGATTAAACCCAGATTCATGGAGAATGTTCATATCGGGGCCTCATGTTCTATTAATGAGGTCCTCATGTATAAATCCCTTTTCCAAGAATCTTGTGACATTTTCGCCTGAAGTTATGAAGAAATGCCAGGTATTGATCCCGATATCATTGTGCATGATATTAATATTTAGCTGAACACCAAACCCGTTTGACAGAGACTTCACCCAGTCCATTGACGTAAATTCATTGCTATCAAGCTTGAAGTTGAAAAACTTCTTAAAGTTGTCTTTGTCTATCCTGTGGCTTTGACCGATTGGGTATCCAATCTTATTTCGCTAAATAATAAACAAGGTATGATCCACGTTTGTGTAGATTATAGGGATATAAATAAAGCTTGTCCTAAGGACACTTATCCTACCCCTTTCATTGACTAGATTGTTGATGAATGTGCTGTGAGTGAAATCTTCTCCTTGATGGATGGTTTCTCTGGTTATAATCAAATCAATATTTTACCAGTGGATCAACACAAGATTTCTTTTATTTTCCCTTGGGGAACCTTTGCCTACCGGAAATTACCCTTTGGTCTCAAGAATGCTGGCATGACCTTTCAGCATGCTATGTATTACAATTTTCATGATATTAATCACATTGTGAAACCCTATCTTGACGATCTCCAGGAGCATTCCATGCATCACCAAGATCACCCGACACATTTAAGGGCCATTTTCGTACATTGTCATTATTATTACATACGTTTGAACCCACACAAATGCATTTTTTGGGTGGAGTCCAGCTGACTTCTTGGTTTAATCATCTCTATACACAAGATTTGAGTAGAACCCTTGAAGGTTGAGGCTATTCTTAATCTACCTCCTCCTTCCACACTACACCAACTCCAAATTTTGCAAGGGAAGGCAAACTTTTTGCGTCGTTTCATCCCCAATTATGCGGAACTGATGAAAGGATTCACTTGGCTACTCAAGAAAGGTTACAAGTTTGTATGTGATGATACTGCAAACAAAGCCTTTGAAGCTTTGACACTTGCCTTAACCCATACACCATTATTGTTTCCCCTGACTATAGCCAATATTACTTTCTCTACTTAGTTGCTTTAGACTCTACCATTTCTATGGTCTTAGTCAAAGAGGATGATTCACATGATTCACATGTGATATACTATTTGAGTCGGAGTATTATGACTACCAAGACCAAATACCTACATGTGGAGAAACTGGCCTTGGCAGTTGTTCAAGTTGTCCAACGTTTTCGTCACTATATCTTATTACACAAAACCACTGTCATTTCTGATTGCAACCCCATGAAACATATCCTTACTCAAAAATTGATAGGGGGAAAGTACTCCAAATGGATACTTATTCTCCAGGAGTTTGACTTGGATTTTGAACATGCTAAGTCAAAGAAATATTTGGTTTTTGTCGAACTGATATGTGACCTTCCCTCTATTGAGAGAGGAAATGTGGGAGAGGATTCCTTGCTTGATGAATCCCTTTTTCTGATCAATTATGATGATGTATGGTACAGAGATATCATTATCTATCTCCGGACTAAAAATTTCTGGCCTGATATATCTAGTATAGATTGTCGTCGTATACGGTATCAAGCTCGTGAATACATCATCCTCGGTGATACCCTTTACCATCGCGGTATTGATTCCATTTTTCGATGATGTCTCACTTACGATGAAGATGAGAAATATTTAAATGAATGTCACTCCAAATCATGTGGCGGTTATATGTCTAGGTATGCCACTGCCCAAAAGATCTTATGAGTGGGTTATTTATAGCCTTCTTTGTTTAAGGACTGCATTACTACCATCGAGAAATTCCATTCTTTCCAAACTTATAATAACAAGATAAGATCTCATCCTGATCCCTTGCATCCTATAGTTTTTGTTGGTCCATTCGCCAAATGGGGCATTGACTCATGATATGTAACCCTCACTCAGTCGGGGGGCACAGATACAACATTGTAGCTATGGATTATTTCAATAAATGGGCCGATGGGATGCCTACATTTGATAACACCAGGAAAACGGTAGCATTGTTCATATTCAATCATATCATTACTAGATTTTGTGTCCCCCCAGCCATCGTTACTGATCACGGTAGTCATTTTCAAAATTTTATGATGTCTAAACTTACTGACAAGTTGGGTCTTCTCCATGAAAACTCAACCCCCTATTATCCATAGGTCAATGGCCAAGTTGAAGCAATCAACAAAGTTCTCACTACCATTCTTCAACAGATTATAGGATTTCATAAGAAAAATTGGCACACGATGTTGTTCTCATCATTATGGGCCTATCGAACATCTGTTAAGTCTGTTTGTAACACCATTGTTCCCCCCCAGCTTGTAATTAATCATAAAATAGGATTTACCATGCTAAGGCATGTGGACAATGTAAAGGTATTATTGCTTGGGTTGCCAATAATTGACTGTGGGTTTGAAGCCTTGAAAGTACTGGCCATGATATCACTAGAGGAAAGAATGTGAAAACTATAAGGAAGGGTCACTATATCAAATAACCCCAAATTCCCTTGATGAGGATAATAAACCTCCTTCGGATTCCAAGGAGAGAAATCGGTTAATGAAGAAAGGACCGGTGGTTGAATTATCAACTACTCCCATGAATGGAAGCATGACCAAAACTGCAGAATGTCAGCCCGAAGTACCACTGGGTATGACAGGCCAAGATGACTGGAGTTCCCTTCTGACAAAAGGAATAGGATGGGTTGAGAACCATCCTGGAAGAAAGATATAAAAATGGATAAGGATAATGAGTGGATCTCTCCAGCGGATGAGAAAGAGAAGGCCACGAGATTGATATTGAGTGAGCATTTGATAAACCTCGCTGAGGCCATAACAGAGAAGGAAATATCTGAAAGTTGAGGAGAACAAAACTCGAGAATAAGATGAAATAGAGAAAGAGACCTTGAGAACTTCAAGATTTCCCTAGTGATATCATGGCTTGGCACAGGGGTGGCCAGAGTGCTAAGAATGAATGTCTCTAATCCTATGGTCGGGTGGAAGGACAAATTCCCACAATTAGTTAGTTGGCTACCACCTATAATAGATAAGTAAATTGCATATCTTGTGTATTTAAGTGGTATTGTGAATTAAAGTTGGATATCCTATGAATGTTGCAGGGATAGATATGTTTTCTTAATGATTTATACTATACCCCTTTTTGGTGTCTTCTTGATTGTATAATTAGGCAAGTAGGAAATTATATGGATGGGATATGTTTTATACTCGTAAATTCTTGTGTCCTGTGGGGGTTTAAGCTAGAGCCAATAATTGTGAGTTCGTCGACATTGGGCATAGTTTCATGTATGCATGTCGACCCTCCTAGTCGTTCTAAGTCCCTTGTGTTATCACAATGTTGTAAAAGGGGTGTTTTCCCTTAGGTAAGGACACCATGGTGAATTTGTGCGCAAAAGGGGGATAAAAAACCCACTTTTTACCTCTTATCCTAAGTTTTGGGCCTAGGCGCATTGTGTTATTTTATGCGTAGATCTGGGTGGTCGAGATCTCCGCGCTCAGATCTACGATGCACAGTCCTAGTTAGACCCCCCCAAGTATTCTACCTTTAACGAGGGGGGGGTCCAAGCAGGTTATTTTCTGGCACGGGCCCCACACTAACATGGTGCCTCCTCACTATGATTGGACCCCCCCGCTCAATACTTCTTACCATCTACCCCCCCTACAATCAAGCTACTTACCACCTTCGCTTACTACCTTCCTCTCCCATCAACACCTGTCCCCCACTCAGTCTCTCTCCTCATCTGTCACATCTCCTGCTCTCTCACCACCTCTCTCCCTCACACCTATCCTCCACTCATCGTCCTTTCGACCTATCACCATCCTGCCTTCGCATTTCATCCTCTGACTTCCTGACAGATGTCCCACTCATACTCTCTATCATCTCCACCTAAGATGGTTGTCCCCACCTCATTTAGCCACCGAATCTTCCCCTTTCTACCAGTCACCTTCATGCCCTCTCATCTTCCGACACCCATTCACCCCTATCCCATGATACCACACCTCAGCACCCACATTCTGGCACCCATGCTTTCCTAGTCACCATTATGTCACTGCATCTTTCCGCATGACCTCCCATCGCCTCGTCGATTCCTCGTCAGCTCCACCTTCGCCCACCTACCTATCTTCCCTGTAAGCATCCATCAAATCACACATGGAAAAGGAGAGGCAACCACATCTTCCAAGTTCAGGCGTTGACCCTACCCACTTACAAACTGATGAAATAGTTAATGAAAACAAGGAAGGTGGTTGAGACATCGTCTCCTTCCATAAATAGAAGGCCAGAAAGGGACAAGTTGCAGAACCACGTTGTTGGGGATAAATATATGCACCATTAATTCCCACATTTAATTATCAACCAGGGCTCGTAAGATTCAAGGTGCAGGTGCAGGAAATGCAGGATCAAAGTCTAGTCTAGCCTAATCTAAAGCCGAAAAAAAAATCTTCAAACCCACACTACAGGAAATTAACACTAAGTATTCATCACTGGGACGTAGGAATAACTTAGTTCTATAAAGGTTTATATCACGGTCTTTTATGCACTCGCGGTGATGTTTGTGTGATTATTCGTGAGTAGCTTACTTAAGTTTTTTGTCCTTCAACGATTATTCCCTATAGTGGATCCACACTTAAATGCAATAAAAAAAAACAAGCAAATGGAAATGAATTCAAATGAAAGGAAATAAACTAACACCTTGGGTTGAAACCCATTACGGGAAGGTCATATCTCATGAGTTAGACCTTTAATATTCCTTTGGTGATTGACTAGAAATAAGAGTGCAAGAAATAAATACAAAGTGTGAGAAATGAAAAAATACAAAGTGGGAAAATCAATCTAAACTATAGAAAACAAACAAAAAGTAATGAAAGCAATTAAAGTAATCGTACAACTAGTTTTTCATACACTTTAAAATCCATTCCTCACATATATTCAATAATACAACACAAAATATTTTCAAATTATACAAAATGCAAACATATTTACATGATTGTAAAAAGATACAGATTAAAATAATTATAAAGTACTTTCAAATTATATACAACATTACGATACTGCAGAATATAATGCACATCACTATAAACTTTCAAAGAGAAATTATGACACAACTCCAAGATAAATCGAAGCTTATGAAATGCCACAAACTTTGATGGATTTTTACAGATACGACTTGGAATGGTGACATAACATAAAAATTATGAAGACATTTAATCTATAGAAAATGATACAATGAATGAAAATTCAAAATTACAGACAGATAATACAACACAATATGATGATTGTAATATAAGGAAAATCACAACTTGAACAATGTTTGGAATGTTTTTTGAATGTGTGATAAACTAAATCTATGAAACTATTTTACAATATGATTTCAGATAAACAAAAACTAGGTAAAACAATTACAGGAATGAACGAGTGAAGAACACAAGAAAATTACAATACAATCAATCTAACTATTGAATCAAATAATGGAGATTTTGCAATAATTTATCTATGCATGCATAAATGTTCAAAAAGTTAAATAATCTATCTAATGATTAGCTACACGATCTTCAAATGCTGGGCCCTTACCATTCTAGATCATGAGCCTAAATCTTACTCCAGCTGCAAATAGAAAGTTACAATCACCAAATTCTTTGATGCATAATCATTAGCGTAGCGCTGGAATGAATGTCACAGACAAGGGAACATTGCAAATAAACCCAGAATTTGGATAACAAACAATTTTTTCTTATTATTATCTATCTGCCTGAATGAATCTGAATACGTACAAAGGACCAAATATATATAACCAGACTGAGCTCCCCTCCTTGAATACGGCTCAACAATATTCAATAAATACAATAACCGAATGATTTCTAAGATAATAAAGGATGGCTTAATAAAGAAAGAAGTTTCGACTCATTCTCATGAGATAAGTTTGATAATAAAGAAAAAAATAATTTTCATAACTGTCCCACATGGCATATTTGACCTGAGTGATAATAGGCCATCACAAAATTTGGAAAAATGCACCAATTTGGGTTTTTTTTCAAATATGGACATGACAGTCATTTCTCCAAAGTTGGCGCTGAAGACCCCACGATATCTCCCACGTCCTTCTTATTTATAGAAAATTGTTTCTGGGTTTTGTAGTTGGAATGTGTTTTGAAAAACCCATTAGGTGTTTTTGTAAGATATGAGTCCATATGCACTAAAATCAAGGCGCAATATGGAAGTTTAGAATTATTCAGTGATTTTTGTAGAATCATTCCCCCTAAGCTGTAGTTCCACCCATGTGAGATGGGTGAATTATGACATATGTGTCAGCATGTAAACATGGCTCTGTTCAAAACCCATGTACCCGATTTTCCTCTCGAAACTTTCCAAAATTTCAGATTATTTCTAGTGCCGGATTGTTGTTGATGTTGGTACCGGATGACCTAGAGCATTATTGTACCGGATGGTTTCTAGAACATTCTAGTACTGGATGTGTTGAATTGCGAGTAACCTATGATATGGAGTGTGAGTACCATATGACATGGAGTGTGGGTACCGGATGGCATGGAGTGTGAGTACCATATGACATGGAGTGTGGGTACCGGATGACATGGAGCGTGAGTACCAGATGACTTGTAGAACCTTCTGGTACTGGATGAATTGGAGTACCGGATGAGCACAATATTGGTACCAAATGAAATGAGTACTGAATTACATGGAGTATGGGTACCAGATGACATGGAGTATGGGTACCATATGATTGTGCAAGTATCGATTGACTATAGAACCTTCTGGTACCGGATGAATTGGAGTATCGGATGACCTGCAATGCGGGTACCGGAACAAGAAAAATACATGTATCGGAACATGGAAAGTTCATATACCAGAACTTGAACAATACAAAATATGTTTCTTGGACATATAAACATAGGATTAAACCACCATCGACAAAACTATTGTATAATCATCCTTTTAATCACTAAAAATATGGAATTTTTTTTATTAACCACATAGGATGAATAACAAGAGATAATGGAGGTTTATGGTGTAATTAGCGATATATTATTGACGAAATGTAGGGAGAAGGTGTAATGATGAGTGTATTTGTATGGAAAAAAGTATGACAAAACTGGAGCTCAACACACCCCCAAACCCAAGGATTTGCATGTCCTCATGCAAATAAGGTGAAGAACTTATGATACTATGCTTATAGAATTATGTGACATTTGTTTCTTTTGTGTAAGTGTTGGTTCTCTTGGAATGACACTTTGTAAACTGCCACAGATTGATTTCAAAAAGAGAAACAAAATTATCATAAAAATGGAGGACAAGCAGTGGATGAGGTATTAGAGTGATGGTGAATGGTGTGCATATGGATAATGGTTTATAAAATGTTGGTGATGGTGGCCGTATGAACTTGGAAATCAATTTTAAGACCAATATTTACTTTGTGGTTCTTTGCTTGGATAGGCAACAATGAATTCATCCTCTTTGACATGACTTAATAATTCTTTATGATGTACGAAGAGAAGACACTATAGATGTTACTCTGTATTTGTATACCACATATTTCATTTTCATTACTTGGTCTTATCATCAGAGTATATTGTTCATTACGACAAGTGGAGTGAATACGAAGGGTTTACTAAGTAGTTGTGATAATGCATGGTGGAGTGTGGAGTGGGTAATAGTGGTTATGCATCATGTTTTCCAAGTTCTTAGTAAATTAAAAATATGTGTACCAGTTTTACCTCAAGTTACCCTTGCTTTGAATTCTAATGCATGTTGAAGTGTAAACTATGCAGAACAAGACGAAATGTCTACAAAACCGTGATGTAGGCTACTGAAATTTGAAGATGAAGTGGAGCAAGGCTGTGAACTGATGGATATCTAGGAGAGAGTTGATGAATGTTGATCTATTGAGATTCCTTATGTCTCTCTCTCACCCCCAAACTTGATGGTTTGCATGTCCTCATGCAAACTCTCATTAGCACATAAAATTTCTGCAAGATGAAAGTGGACTATGTGGAACCGGTGCATGTTGACTGAAGGAGAGAAATGAAGTATGCCAAAGTTGAGAGCTATTGAAAATATCATGCAAAAATTACCCTCGAAAAATATTTAAATTTTTGTATTGTTGGTACAGGAACCTACTAGTTCTTGTACCAGCGGTACCGGAATAGAAAAATCTAAAAGAACTAAACAAATACTATTATTATGAGAGAATAAATATACATTGATTGCATGCTTAAAGAAACAACAAAAAATTAACTGTATTCATGCTTGTAAATTTGGAAATGAAATTTATTTTAAAATATTACAAGCATAAAGGAAATTTCTAAATTACTTATTACATGCGATTTCTTTAATCATTTATAGTTGAATGCTCAAGAAACCATATTAATTATGATGGGGGATTTTTCCTCTCATCCTTGAATAGGAAAACATGAGGAGATAAGTGGTCTTTGATAAATTAGAAACCGATAAGAAACCGATCATCCCTGTTTAATTTCTCAAAGAATCTATGTCATTCAAGTGATATTGATAAAGTTCGCATTTGAGTTTATTAGACTCCTACACTTATGGGTCCCACCTCTAGGAAAATGACATCCTAGGTATGAATGATGGGGTCATAATACCATCTTACGAACATTCTCAAATGGAAATTAGATGAGGTTCATTATCCTTTTGTTCAACCATGCATGCTTCTTTTTAACGATTTACACAAGTATATTGTTCATACAGAAAAATATAGATTAGGCATAATGAAAGACATCAAAATCAGAACCCATTTCCAACAAGCCTATTCAGTACTCTGATGGGGTAATTTTGACTCTAAGAAATATCCTTCCCAGGCAGAATGCCCCATTGCCCACAAGCCTATTCAGTACCCCGATGGGTTTGCCTAGTTATACTAGAGGCAGGTACCCACTACCAGCAGACCTGTTGAGTATCCTGATGGGTTAGCCTCTTACACCCATTTTCCATCAAAGGCTCTTGTCCCAATATTTACCCTTAAGATAAAATTTATAGATTTCTTTTGCGTGGGTGAATGGGGGAGCATATTTGAAAACCTTTTTATAGGATGGGATGGTATTGGGTTGGAATATATTTTATAGATTTCCCATAAAAGATTGTTCGTATGAAAAATAGACTTATGTATCGATATTAGTCGGAAAACATATCATGGTCAAACTTACTTAATGTGTGGTGGATGAGGCCATGAGAGAATGACCTAAAGGTGTCTCTAGTCGCCAAGTTCATCTTCTCCATATAAGATTGTGTTCCCTCACAAGTAGAAGTTTCATTCACTCTCATGCTACTATTTGATAATAATGCTTGAATAACAAGTTCTAGTAGGAAACTAGGATGTACAAGTTACCTATGGGTATCATTATGCAGACCTTAAATATTTTGTAAATCCCCATAGTATTTTAAAGATTAGGCTTATGAGCAACTGTTATTATTAATAGTCAGAAATCTGTATGTAATAAGAAGAAGAAATATCTTAAGTTGTTTTGGTTTTTGATGTTAGATCACCAATATTATCTTCATCTAATTTCATTTATTTGAAAAGAAACATGAAAAGATGTTGCATTTATTTAGAACTAGGTTAACTAACATGGAACTTTTACTCTATGCTATCTAAGAGCAAGAAATTAAATTTCACGTGTAAGAATATTTCCAATGTAACCATGTGCTTAACAGGGGTAGAAATACATTCATACTCGGGTTTGAAATATAAGATTTAATGTATACAAGAATATGAAGAACCAATTGCTTTGATGATGATGTGAAGAGTTGTTGAAGAATAGAGTGGTGCTTCAATCTTGTTGTTGTCTGGAACCAATGTTCAATGCAATCTTCATGCTCTTGGTTCACTTCCTCATTTATACCACTTTTCATGTCTCCCTCTATCATGCCACACAAATCATATTCTTTTAGATGGTTTTTCTCCTAGATGCATACTGGATCTGACGATATGCATGTCAAGAACTCCTCGATCTCAGGTTCTAATGGTGGCTCTCCATCGAATGTGATCCATGATTATTTAGTCTCTCCTATAGGTTGGAAAGAGTGATTACAAAAGGCTTTTAGATCTTCTTGTGTATGTAGCTCATGGAACTCTTATTCTTCTATCACTTTCAGAGAGGTAGATAGGTTCTTGACTATTGTCAAGATTTGCTCTTCCTGAGAGGCAGAGGTGCCAACTGCTGCTAGGATTTGAGAGAGTTCTATTAAACTATTGATCATCTTTGAGTTCTTGTTGCTAGTTGATGGATCATGTTTCACACATGGATTATTGTAGAGGGGGGTTCTTACAATGCCCAAATTTTTTTTAAAAACCCTAAAGAAATAAAAAGAAGCAAACTAAAAGAAAATGTAAGCAAACCAATTATATACTCGAAGCGCCACCGTGATACTAGGACCCTGTTGTCACCAAGTTATATGTTCACACAAGTTATCTTCTCTTCTCATATATATAAAAAATGGCTAACGAAAATTCTAACTACTGAAAGGAAGAGGACAACATAAATTTGGAGTAGCCCCACTAAAGTGGATGCATGGGCTCTTCCCTCATGTTTTACCATCTTCTCTTCGCCCTTAGGTCATCCTTAAAAGCACACCACACTTGCATGAAAATAAACACACTTGCATGAAAAGAAACACACATGCATGAAAGGAATATTCAAGGCTTTGGAGAAATAAAAGAAACCTACCTATGCTCTAATCCCTTTAGCACCTCCCCTGCAACGACGTCAAAACGTTGGGGCTAAATATACGCACTATTAATTCCCACATTTAATTATCAATCGGGGCTCATAAGCTTCGAGGTGTAGGCACAGGAAATGTAGGATCAGAGTCTAGTCTAGCCTAATCTAAAGCCGAAAAAACAATCTTCAAACTCACACTGCAGGAAATTAACACTAAGGATTCATCACTGGGACGTAGGAATAACTTAGTGCTATAAAGGTTTATATCACATTCTTTTATGCACTCGGGGTGATGTTCGTGTGATTATACGTGAGTAGCTTACTTAAGTTTTCTGTCCTTCAACGATTATTCCCTATAGTTGATCCACACTTAAATGCAATAAAAAAAAAAAACAAGCAAATGGAAATGAATTCAAATGATAGGAAATAAAGTAACACCTTGGGTTGAAACCCATTACGGGAAGGTCATATCTCACAAGTTAGACCTTTAATCTTCCTTTGATGATTGACTAGAAATAAGAGTGCAAGAAACAAATACAAAGTGCGAGAAATGCAAAAATACAAAGTGCGAAAATCAATCTAAACTATAGAAAACAATAAAAAAGTAATGAAAGCAATTAAAGTAATCCTACAACTAGTTTTTAATACACTTCAAAATCCATTCCTCACATATATTCAATAATACAACACAAAATATATTCAAATTATACAAAATGAAAACATATTTACATGATTGTAAAAAGATACGGATTAAAATAATTATAAAGTACTTTCAAATTATATACAACATTACAATACTACAGAATATAATGCACATCACTATAAACTTTCAAATAGAAATTATGACACGACTCCAAGATAAATCGAAGCTTATGAAATGCCACAAACTTTGATGGCTTTTTACAGATACGGCTTGGAATGGTGACATAACATAAAAATTATGAAGATATTTAATCTGCAGAAAATGATACAATGAACGAAAATTCAAAATTGCAGACAGATAATACAACACAATATGATGATTGTAATATAAGGAAAATCACAACTTGAACAAAGTTTGGAACGTTTTTTGAATGTGTGATAAACTAAATATATGAAACTATACTACAATATGATTTCAGATAAAGAAAAACTAGGTAAAACGATTACAGGAATGAACGAGTGAAGAACACAAGAAAATTACAATACAATCAATCTAACTATTGAATCAAATAATGGAGACTTTACAATAATTTATCTATGCATGCATAAATGTTTAAACAATAACCTATTCAAGCTAAATAATCTATCTAATGATTAGCTACATGATCTTCAAATGCCTGCCCCTTACCATTCTAGATCGTGAGCCTAAATCTTACTCCAGCCGCAAACAAAAGTTACGATCACCAAATTCTTTGATGCATAGTCATTAGCGTAGCACTGGAATGAATGTGATAGACAAAGGAACATTACAAATAATCCCAGAATTTGGATGTTATGAACATAAATATACATATATCATAGATATTCATAACACATTAATTAATAAATAATAATTATTAATATTGAAAGGTCATGTCTCAAAAGACATGACTATTGGTAAAGGGCACCCCTGCGTGGGTATATAAGCAGGGCCTCATTCTCAATTGTAATCATCTATATTATATCTTATCTTATCTTATTTAATCATATTTTATTTACAGTCCTATATGGATTACTTTGTTATATTCCAAGTATTTTGGATTATTTGCGCGTGACGAACTTTGTTCATCTCATTTGGTATGAGAGCTTTGTTTTCCTAATCCCGGCCTTTGGCCAGTTCTTTATCAGACCTTGTCTGATCCGGATTTTAGCCAACTCCATCGTTTCATAGTTTCTCTGAAAATTTTGGTCTTTGACCACCAATCAGACCTTTGGCAATCAGATTAAAAAAAATAATAATAATAAATAAATAAATAATATATATATATATATATATATATATATATATATATATATAGATAGATATAAGAAAAATATACAAAAACACCCCCCGTACACCCTCGTAAACTCTTTCGCATCCCTCACATCCCTGCTCCTTCACATCCCCGTAACCCCTCCCCATTCCCCACGACCTATCCCCACCCCACACCTCTCCCACACCCGTTGTCCCATTCCCCTTACACCCCCGTAACCTCTCCCCCTCTCCCATTTCCTCGCAGTCTCTCCACTCTGATGCACCGACCTCTCTCCACTCTCCTTCCCACACACCCCCCCTCTCTCCAAACCCTCCCATAACCCTCCCAACCATATCGCAGTCTCTTCCCTTCCCACACACTCCTTCCCACTCCGCTTCCCACGCACCCCCCTCTCTCCAAACCCTCTCATAACTCTCCCCACCATATCATAGTCACCCCCCTTCCCACTCCTTACCACTCTCACACACCATCCCACAACCCACGCACCATTCCCCAACAACGNNNNCACCATTCCATAGCCACGTCTCCCATAACCCACGCACCATTCCACAACTGCATCTCCCACAACCACATCCACCTCACTCCCACGTTGTCTCCCCCCCCCTCCCATCCACTACCCGTGCTCCCCCCCGCAACCTCCCGTGACCTGTCCAATAGAATAATCTTCACTGCAAATTTTATAGTTCAGAAATTTGATTAAGGAAAAATCTATTGGCTACATCTGTAATTATCGAGGAAAATAAAAACAAAGTTAGTACGCTTGTCATTCTTGCATTAGTGAATAGAACTGTGAAGGAAATCGCCACAGGGAATAAAATAATACGTTCTATGCCTTGCAAATTGCGTACTACTATTACCTGCATCCTACAAAAACTACAAAAACTATTGAATTAAACTAATCCTACAAAAGTTGTTGCAATTAAACTAAAAACTATATGATTCCTTTCAAATTGGAGTGTCATCTGTACAACCTACAACTGATTAGAAAAAATAACTGTACAAAATTTTTAGAGAATACACAACAAAACAGTCGCGTCTGTACAAACCGTATGATCACGTTCGTACGACATCTAAAAATTAAATTAACATATGCGATTTTTGGGTTAAAGGAATAATCGGTGAGTAAATTCGTGGAATAATCAGTGAATAAATCGATATCGTATATTTTAGAGCAGCTAGTGAAAAAATAGCCGCCATTTCAAAATCAAACACCACATAATAACGATTTAACACCCATTGAGTAAAGGGTGTGACTATCAACAAAACCGATCTTGGTAAATCGACTTGGTACTAAGGTGTATTAAGTACGCTTCATTACTTTTTTTGGTTTATTTAATTTTGATAGGTGACATCGCTTTATGAAGAGGGGATAAGTCTGGGTATATCAAGTTATACACATATATAAAGGGGTTGAATATATTATTATATTTTAAAGTCACTCATAGAGTTTATTATTAATATAAAAAAAAAAAAATTATATTTACAAGGAAGCATTGAAGTAAAAAAAATAAATATAAAACACAAGTAAAAGGAAAAAAAGAGAATATTAGAGAATATTCAAATACTTATTACTTTGTTATATTCCAAGTATTTTGGATAATTCTTGTGTGAGCGAACTTTGTTCGTCTCATTTGGTATCAAAGCCAGGTTATATATATATACTTTTTTTATATAATATATATATATATATATATATATATATATATATATATATATATAAAGGGATTATTGAAGAAATTTTATAAGAGTGTTTTTTAAAGGAAAGAAGAAACTTATATTCAGAAGGTGAAGAAAAGTAATATATTATTATTATATTTCAAGGTTCAAACATATAATTATATAAATGGAGTTTCCTGGTGATAAACAAGGAAGATTTCCTCAAACTTATAAAAAATATGTGGATCCCTTATTAAAAGTTAATGGGATTATTCAAGGAAAGAATATCAACATTGTTATTTGCCCGACTGCTAGGAAAAATCACATTAACGTTGGCATGGAAAACCAATTAATGGTTTTTGAGTCAAATATAATTGAAAATGACATGTGTCTTTCCAATGAGAAATATGACATTAAGAACCTACAACTGTCTATGAGTGATTACAAATTCGTAGCTCAATTCAATGTTGTCTCAATCTATGGAGACAGTGTTGATATTATTCTAGGGTCAACTTGGGTAGATACACTAGGTACTTTTATTTTCAACACAAGTAGAAAGTTTTTAAGATTTTCTTAT
This sequence comes from Picea engelmannii, assembly GCA_009831015.1. Taxonomy (NCBI): domain Eukaryota; kingdom Viridiplantae; phylum Streptophyta; class Pinopsida; order Pinales; family Pinaceae; genus Picea; species Picea engelmannii. Next base: position 228,541 of record ML792329.1, on the reverse strand, counting down.
AAGAAGAAGAAATTCACATTACAGGACGCTACAATGAAGTCAATTTCAGAAGCTCCATCATCAGAAGACTTGAAGGACATATCAGAAGTGATCCTTCCAGATAACCAGAAGTCAATACAAAAGTTGCAAGATCGACAAGAAGAATGTGACAAAACCATCATTGAAAAAGACAAAGAGATTTCTCGCCTAAGAAATCATAATCAAAAACTACTTGCAAAAATCATGAAGTCCAAGGAGAAGAAGCAGTGTTTTCAAAAGTTCGAACAAGAAAATCAAGGTCTCAAAGAGAAATAAACCAAAAAAGAGGAAGAAAGCTCCTGTCTAAGGAACCTTAATCATAAATTACTAGAACAAATTAAAATCTTAAAGGATGAAAGAAGGGAGAATCTAGAACTTAAAAATAAAGATGACAAGTCAGAAGATAAAAAAGAACTTTTACGATTAAAGCGACATAATCAAGATTTACTAACGCAAAATCAAAAGGCTTAAGCATGATAAGAAGACCTTACAAGAAAATCTAGATCACAAAACATCATTAGTTGATAAGGAAACGATGACAGACCCAATCAACCTTACAACTCAAAAGGAGGAAAATCTAGCTGATGTAAAGAAGTTTTCAAATGTCGAGGTACAAACAAGCCAGAGATATCAAGAAGATTCAAGTCCAAAATTTAATCAACAAAAAGCTACAAGTATACAAAGTAAGGATCGTGTTACAAGGATGCCTTATCGACATCCTAATCACAAAAATTGATACTTTAGCCAATCCTTGTATCAACAGAAACAAATGACCAGTATGTCAAAGAATATTACTTCAGCTACAAGTGATGCTCAAAATAGAAGTTATCATGGGAGTCGAAATACATCAAGTTCTTTCCAAGAACCCTATAAACTTCCCATGCAAAAGATCGAATTAGGATGGGAAGACTCCTTTACAATGCAAAAGTTCTGCTCAGTGCTTATAAAATCATATTGTCTCAAGTCCTCAACGATTACTAACTGGATAATGAAAAATCAGGAGACAATAATTACAAGCTAGCGCAAGAGATAAGTCTTCCATAAAGTATGCTTTGAGGAAAAAGCATTTTTAAGGGGAAGGCAATGTTATGAACATAAATATACATATATCACAAATATTCATAACATAATAATTAATAAATAATAATTATTAATATTGAAAGGTCATGTCTCAAAAGACATGACTATTGGTAAAGGGCACCCCTGTGTGGGTATATAAGCAGGGCCTCATTCTCAATTGTAATCATCTATCTTATATCTTATCTTATCTTATTTATTCATATTTTATTTACAGTCCTATAAGGATTACCTTTTTATATTCCAAGTATTTTGGATTATTTGTGCATGACGAACTTTGTTCGTCTCATTGGATAGGAAACGATTTTTTCTTATTATTATCTATTTTCCTGAATGAATCTGAATACATACAGAGGGCCAAATATATATAAATAGATTGAGCTCATCTCCTTGAATATGGCTCAACAATATTCAATAAATACAATAACCGAATGATTTCTAAGATAATAAAGGATGGCTTAATAAAGAAACAAGTTTCGACACATCCTCATGAGTTAAGTTTGATAATAAAGAAAAAACTAATTTTCATAACCATTCCACATGGCATATTTGACCTGAGTGATAATAGGCCATCACGAAATCTGGAAAAATGCACCAATCTGGTTTTTTTTTCAAATATGGACATGATAGTCATTTCTCCAAAGTTGGCGTTGAAGGCCCCACGTTATCTCCTACTGCCTTGTGATTTGTAGAAAACATTTTCTGGGTTTTGTATCTGGAATAAGGGTATAAAAACCCATCTGGTGGTTTTGTAAGATATGATTCCATATTCACAAAAATCAAAGCGCAATATGGCAGTTTAGAATTATTCACTGATTTTTGCAGAATCATTCCCACTGAATTGTAGGTCCACCCGTGTGTGAGCTTGGTGAATTATGACACATGTTTCTGCATGTAAATATGGCTTTGGTCAAAACCCATGTACCTGATTTTCCTCTAGAAACTTTCCAAAATTTTGAATTATTTCTAGCGCCGGATTGTTGTTGATGCTGGTATTGGATGACCTGGAGCATTCTGGTATCGGATGGTTTCTGTAACATTCTAGTACTGGATGTGTTGAATTGTGAGTACCCGATGATATGGAGTGTGGTTACCGTATGACATGGAGTGTGGGTACTGGATGGCATGGAGTGTGAGTATCGTATGACATGGAGTGAGGGTACCGGATGGCATGGAGTGTGAGTATCAGATGACTTGTAGAACCTTCTAGTATCAGATGAGTGTAGTATTGGTACCAAATGAAATGAGTACTGGATGACATGGAGTATGGGTACCATATTGTTATAACCCTAAAATGCACCACACAGGTTTATCTGGCATCAGGCCAACTCATGCCTCTTCCTAGCCAAAGCCATACTGAACAAAACCTCAAAAAACCACTTAAATCAAGAAACCCGCGCCCTAACCTCTCACTGAGAGCGGTGGACCGCTTGCTGGCCTTTTACTGCACGCGGGTGACCGCGGGCTAGCCCACTACAGCCCGCGTTTACCTAACAAAGAAACAAATCAGGGAAGTTTCCACCGGGACAAAGAGATTTTTGTCAGTTAACTGGAACTCCCAGCCATGCATGGCCGAGAGTTCGCCTAAAACCCTAGCTCCTTCTAGCCTATAAAAGGAGGGGTAGGGGTACTATTCAAGAAGGAAAAATCCTAGCAAAGAAACTCTGCCAAATTGCCAAGTCCGTTTTGTCCCAACCCTTTAGCCTTGCCTCAAGCTTTAGGAGAAATTCAAGCAGCAGCAGTTGGAGGACAAAAGAAGAGGAGGAGCCCAGGATCAGGATCGAGGAACGGTGGCCGGTCTCTGTAATCATTGTAAGTTGATTCATATTGAGATTAATGAAAAAGATACTTTTCCCGTCCCGAATACATGAGTCTCATATGTTTTATTTGATTTATGTTTTATCTCTGACCCCCTAGTAGATCAATAGCATGCATGTGTAGTTTTGTCTTGATTGCAGGAAAGCTTTGTGGAAGGAGCAGCAACAGCAAGGGGATAAAGGCTCAACGGAGGATCTACTTCAACCATCGATAAAAAGGTTAGTTGATTCTTCCCATGTGTGCATGATAAAAGGGGTTGAGATTGCGGGTAGAAGGTTAAAAGTTATGTCTTAAGGGTCATGATCTGCGTACAAGTTTAAAGCCCTAGCTTGTTAGTCCGTAGGTGTTCTAGGATAAATTCGTGAGTGCGGACACAGACCAATCTCCACAGATCCACCTGGATCTGGAACAAACTGAGACAGAATACTACTCTTTCCCTAGTTCTAAAGTATTGAATGGACAAGAGAAGAAGGATGATGTAC